>JAUMHE010000068.1:3438377-3450456 GCA_032359235.1 Enteromius mattozi
TTTAATAAGAATATTTCATTCATTCAGATCTAGGATGTGTTATTTTAGTGTTCCCTTTATTTTTTTGAGCAGTGTATGTGTTTAAAATGGACTGTTTTAAAAGCAGATTGAACAAAACAGGGTAATAAGCAGGGTAGAGATGGGACTTTGTAATATTGTTTCAACATGTTGTGCTGGTTGGCTGTCAGAAATTCTGAATACAATATTGTCATATTCAAATAGTTTTAAAAATTGAATCAATGTCACTGCTGGAGTCAGCCATGACAGCATTTAAAAACATGACTATTATAGTGACATTTTTCTGTCTTTATATTGTTCTATTTTGCAAAAGTTAATTCTGTTTTGATTAAATGTTGTTTAGACATGCTGATCTTGCCAGACTGAGGTTTGAGAAGCTGTCAGTGCTCATCTTAGGCCTTATTAAGAGAAGTGGGAGTCTGTGTTTAGAGTGATGTCAGTGAAGTTCACCCTGAAGCCTCTGGAAAGTCATTAACTAACAATGAGTGATTATAATTGGCTATACAAGAACCTTGTCTTCTAAATCCCTTGACAGCATCACTTTTTGTAGATGTAAGCTATTATAGTTCACAAAATTTTGTAGATGTGTTTTTACTCAAAA
Organism: Enteromius mattozi; assembly: GCA_032359235.1. Lineage (NCBI taxonomy): Eukaryota > Metazoa > Chordata > Actinopteri > Cypriniformes > Cyprinidae > Enteromius > Enteromius mattozi. The sequence continues at coordinate 3,438,997 of JAUMHE010000068.1, forward strand.
GATATGTTGAATCTTCACACAACCTCACCAAAATAACAGTAAAGATGTATTTGAGAAATGTGCCTCATAGAACAATTTAAAGAAAGATATAATAAAGGAAATGTTCACCCAAAGTGAACATTTGCTAAATGATCTGATTGACATCTGATTAGAACACAATAATCCAAACCACTCCAGACCATCAATTAACATTCTGTAAGCAACAAAAGCTGCATGTTTGTAAGAAACAAATCCATCATTAAAGGGTTAATGCACCCCAAAATGAAAACTCATTAATTACGCACCCTCATGTCGTTCCAAACCCATAAGACCTTCATTCATCTTCGGAACACTAAGAAATTTTTGATGATATCAGAGAGCCATCTGACCTTCCATAGACAGCAACAGAACTGAAATGATCCCAGATCCAGAAACATAATAAATACATGGTAAAACAGTCCATGTGACATTAGTGGCTCAACTTCAGTTTTGCGACGCTAGGACAAAAAAGGCGTAAAAACCCCACACTGCATTCATGCATGTGCTTTCCCCCGGGTGTAAACAAAGCTGATTACATCAAATACATTAAGGTGTGCGTGTACGTATGCGTTGCATTGTGAAACTCTCTAAAATGGTGGAAGACATAAGTCAGGGGAGAAGAATACTTGAGTAAATTATGTTATTTTTGTTTTCGTATTTTTTTTATTTTTGTATTCTCCTAGTGTCGCAAAACTGAAATTAAGTCTCTGATGTCACATGGACTGTTTTACTACGTTTCTGGATCTGGGATCATTTCAGTTGTGTTGCTGTCTATAGAGGGTCACATATGATCAAAAATATCTTAATTTGTGTTCCGAAGATGAACGAAGGTCTTATATGGGTTTGGAACGACACAAGGGTCAATTAATGACAGAATTTTCATTTTGGGGTGCATTAACCCTTTAAGACCTTTTAAACTTCCAACTGTTTCTAAAATATAAGTAATCCATAGTAATGTTTCTTCCAGTGAAAAATTCTCACATCAAAATCCACCCCTTTTTATTTAGAACTGTTTTGGTTTTTAAACAGTGCTTAATCTGTGCAGATTGGTCTCCTGATTCCGACCAGGCAAAATTTTCACTGGAGGAAGCGTTATTATGGATTACAGACTCAGGCAGAGGTTTGAAGTTATCAAAGAGATATTTTATCTGTTCAAAAACAAACAAACAAAAATTAGCTAACACTAAACTAGGCACAGTGACACACTGAAAATAGCCAGTACTGATCACTAGCTGTTAGTTCAGTCTCATTTATGCCCAGCGTTTTCCCCAGCTGATGTGATGCCAGCAGAGAGTTTATGATGCAGTATTTGTGGTATTTTGGTCAATTGTAAGAAATGGACTGTGAGGCTGAATTTATGCTGTCTAATGAGGTAAATCAATTTAATGTGGGCCTTTGTGCTTCTGTGAATGCATGAAGACAAAGAGGCGGGCACATGAAGACTTAAGATGTCTATGAGGTGTGAAAGAAAGTAAATAGAGAATGTGAGGCTTTGTAAAGATGAGGGGGTGCTCTTGAGGTTGTGATTAGCAGCTCGGTGGGTTTTCAGGTCAGTCACAGAATCAAACCAGTGTGTGTGTGTGTGTTTTCACCAGACCACACCAGGCCACCCGCCACTGACAGGGTCAAAAGGGCAGGGGTCAGGAGAGGTCATGCCTGCTACAGCTAATTATACGACAGCCTATATCCTCCCTCTGAACACAGACAGGGGAAAGGGGATTATGGAAAATATCCCGGGAAGTTATGAGAACACCCTATAGAGGTATCCACCATGTCGGAAATGAATAAGGAAAAAAGAGCTAGTTTGTTATTAGAGTCCATGCTGAAGTTCAACAGATCTTTTGAAACATAAGCAATGAAAAAAATCTGGTTAGGGGTAAATCTTTATTTCACAGTAGGTGGTTTTCACACAGCAAAATAACATTTCTTGATTAAGGTAAAAATAGCAAAACATCCTTAAAACAAGTTGTGCAAAATTGCACAAGACTTTCAAAGAATGCATTTTGAACTGTTTATTGTTCTGAGGCCACTGGCCAACTTTTTCCTTGCTGTAGAAACAAAACTTATCTTAAGCAATTTTTAAAACAATAATAAAAGTCAGTGCAATGGTGTGTATCACAATATAATGTTCTTTGCTGGGAATTCAACAATTCAACTTTTGCTCACAAATGCTACAATTATTTGATGAAACAGTAAAAACAGTAATATTCTAAACTATTACTACAATTTAAATAACTGTTTTCCATGTAAAAAGATTGTAACTAATTTATTGCTGTAACAAAAGCTGAATGTTCAGCATATTTACTTCAGTCTTCAGTCACAATTGATTCGTCAGAAGTAATTCTTTTTTGTTTTTAAATGTTTGACTGACGAACACGAACAACTTTTAAAGGGTTAACAAGGAGGCGGAGCTGATTCATCGCTATGGGAGCTAACAAGGGGGCAGAGACTGAACAGGGGAAACACAGTGGGGAACAGACTTCATAATAAGAGTCCTTAGATTACAATGCAGAAACACAGACAGGGTAACACACATAACTGTCAGGGGTGGAGTGCCCTCTGGTGGAGCTTGAGGGCACTCCTGGCTGGTGATCGTAACAGGAGCGGCTTTCAGATGCTCGCAATACAGTCCAGGAGAGAGGTAGAGCAAACAGGGGGAGGGACGGAGGGCCAGGTCCCTCTAGAAGTAGAACCGGACTGAATGCATAGAGCAAAGGCGGGCGTGGACCGTGGAACAGAGATAGAGGAGCACAGGACCACGGCAGTGTGGGCAGAGCAGAGAGCCACGGTGGTGCAGGTAGACCAGGGAGCCACGGTAGAGCGAGTCCAGGGGGCCATGCCGGTGCGGGCAGAACTAAGAACCACAGCGGCGCAGGCAGAGCCAAGAGCTGCCAGAGCTAAACAGATGGCACAGACACCCTCCAGGGCGGCATAGATGGCACAGATACCCTCCAGGGTGGCGCAGACAGCACAGACATCCTCCAGGGCGAGGCAGACGACGCAGGTGGGACAGAAACCCTCCAGGGCGGAGCAGATGGCGCAGGTGGGACAGAAACCCTCCAGGGCGGAGCAGACGGCAGAGACACCGTCCAGGGCGGAGCAGACGGTGCCGGCAGGACAGCAGCCCTCCAGAGTGGAGCAGAAGACCAGGGCTGAGACGCAGGGTACCAGGACAGAACAGGCGTGACTGAAAAAGAGAAGACAGAGAGGTTAATGACAGCCTCCATGGCCGTGACTGGGCAGGACGAGAGTTCATTGGCCTCCATGGCTGGGACTAGGCATGACGAGAGTTCAATGGCGGCCCTTCTGGCCATATTAGAGTCGGGCCAGGGCTACCGTAGCCGTAACAGGGTGAGGTGAGGGTTCCATGGTGCAAACGGAGAGTCCTGGGGGTTGTGCAGCCACTGGCGGTACCTACAGGGACTCTATGACATCCTCAATCTCTGGGGTTAGTGCAGCCACCGGCGAGACCTCCAGAGGATCTACGGCCTCAAACGGCACCTCTGGGGGATGTGCAGCCACCGGCGGTACCTCCAGAGTACCTACGGCATCGGCTGACACCTCCAGTGATTCTGGGTAAGACTTGGGAACTGGAGAAATCATGGGACGGCAGTGTGCAGCGCACACACTCAGAATGGCGACGGCCATAACAGGGAGAACAGAGGATAGGGGAACAGTCTCTATGATGACCGTGGCAGAAGTTCTTGGGACACCTGCTGCACGCACTGATATCAGTGGTGGGTCCGCCAGACTGGTCACCAGCCTGAAATGCCCTTGGAATGCCCTGGTGTCTTCAAATGCAACGTGCACGATGCTTGGGAACACTGGAGTGGCATCCGTGAAAGCTGAAGACTGTGGCTTCATATCCTTGGTTGCTGAAGGCTCTGGTGTGGCAGCCATCTTGTGTAGTGGCTCCGGGTTGGCAGCCATCTTGTGCAGTGGCTCCAGGTTGGGAGCCATCTTGGGCAGCGGCTGTGGCTCTGGGTTGGTGGCCATTTCGTGCAATGGCTCCGGATGGACTATGGGGACATTCTGTGACTCTAGCAATGGTGTGATGTGAGTCAAGCAGATTCGTTGTGAGGTGATGATCAGAGATGACTGGATTTGACAGGTGAAAATCAACATCAGTCTGGCTTGACTTGTGCGATTCTACAACAACTTGACTTGAAATTTGTGAATAGAGTACTTAACTTTTGAGGATCTGCTGTGGATGGACCTGGTTCCCGAACATCAGCAGCTTGATGATCGAGAGTGACTTGGCTGGGTTTGTGAAGATCAAAAGCAGTTTGACTTGGCACTTAAGGGTCAGCTGTAACTTGACTTTGCCATTACACTACCACACTCCGACGCATCCGCCAGTTGGCGATCGCGCTCTGGCGCGTCCGCCATTTCTGATGCAGACGCGACACTAGAGTCGCGTTCCTCCACCACTCCCACAGTGAACGCAGAGCCAGCACACAAAAGGGCAAAGTCAATAAAAGCTGCGAGCGATTAATGAGGACCCTCGCAGATTATCCTTGATCTGAGCAAATCAACGCCCTCGCAAAAGAAGTCTATAAGTAAAAAATCTGGCAGGTTACAAAGATTTGCAAGGTCCAAATTCTCACGCACATAGTCCTTGAATGATCGCCCACCCTGCTCTAGGGCTAATAATGGCTTGGCAATGTCCATACCATGTGAAAAGCCGCTGGATCCTTCTGTGGCCGAGCATTCTGTAATGAAGGGGACAAAGACGTGCGGATCCACAAGCAGGCGTTTTTTTTTTAACAGACATAGTCATACAGGCTGGGTCAACAGTGGCGAAAAGGAATAGTAGAGGCAAAACACAAGAAGAGTCCTGAAAGAATGCATGGGTCGATCGAGGAGTAAACAGTATCCAGAGGGGCAAAACAGAGCAATAATCCAATAGGCAAGGCTGGTTTGGTACACGGGAAACACACGGTAAACAAGATAACCAACTAGGACACAGGAGCGCTTTGTATAAGGAAACCTTAATACTCAGCGGTTTGACTGACGAAAACGAACAAATTAGGGTTAGGGTTAGGGTTAGTGACAGAGACCTTTTTGATCCATTTACTGATTCCTTGCTAAATAAAATTGTTAGTTTCCAAAAAAAGTTTTATTAAAATAATGGTGTAGAAATTTAACAATTGATGTAATTTATGCATATTTTTTATATATATGTCAGTGTATTAAATAATTTGAAAGGCGCTTTATCTCAGTTTTCTGTTAATGGAACTTTTATGAATGACCAATCAACAAATTTGGTCTGAATACAAAAATAATCTTTCACATTATAAAACATTTACCCGCGATTTCACAGATGAGAATAAAATGTAAATCTGAGCTGTTTCAACTGAAAGAAACTTGCACTGATCTTTAAACATGTCAGTGCTTTTGTTTTGTCTTAAGATGCACACCGGTAATGCTTTTTTTCTAAGTCATGTTTATAAAAATTACTTAAATATCCTAATTGAAAATAGCCTAATACTGGTTTATGCTAAGCCCTGTCTGAGAAACCGGGCCTTAAAGCATAAAACTTAATTCTGATTGGATGACCACTGCCAAAGCTATAGTAAATCAATATACTCACAGCTGAAACCACATAGTATTAATGTGCCGTGTTGTGACACTTTTTGACAAACAACTAAACTTCTCTTTACATCCCTAAAATATTTCTGTAGAAATTACAGTATTATTTGCAGCTGTTTGCCAGTAACTTACTGTAGATTTAAATGTATGTTACTTACTGGCCACAGTTTGTTCAAAGATAAATTAACATTACACATTAGCAAATCTTTGTCCTTACATACAAATTAAATAAAATAACAGCCTCATGCAAAGCATTTCTGGGAACCAATATCAGAAGAAAACAGAAAAAGGTTGATGAGGATTTCTGTTTCCCAGAATGCTTTTTATGAGGCTGTTTTTAATAGTTTTATTCAGTAAAGATAAAAGACTTGTTTTTGTTTACTGTTCATTTATATTTAAACAAACTGTTGGCAATAAATTTGATAAATATAAATCTACAGTAAGTTACTGGCAAACCAGCTGCATAACTACAGCAATTTTTTTACAGGGTGTTACTCATGTTGGCTTGTTTCTGAGGCTAATCCCAATGATGTTTGGGGTGGGCCATCCCTGCCGTATCAATCACCCTCAGACAAACTAACAGTCTGGATCGTAACATGTGTTCAGTGTTTCAGCTCAGCTGAGCTAACAAGACCAGAACATGCTGTGTGTGTGGACAAGGCCTGGTCTAACTCAAAACCAGCACAACTGTCCAGTCATGAACAATGAGGGCAGCCGCACTGGCATTTCCCTGCAAAGAAGAAAGCTGTGCTAAAGAATGCGTGTTTAACAAATAATGAAGTAAGGATTGACTGGATTTAGAAAGTTTACGTTTAACAGCAGTCTGCTTGAGCTCTGGCTTGAGAATATATTTTGAGTCTAAGGGTAAAAATTTACAGAAATTCCTTCTTTTCTTCTTTATAATGATTTTGTCTTAACTGTTTAAGACACATTTAATGAATTGACCAAAAAATTCTACTGTTCAGAACACACCAGAACAGTCTTTGGTCTCTGTCAATTTTCATTTGTATGGGAAAGTGAACAAAAACTTTCTTCTGTTACTCTTTTTGTGAAGAAACCATATTTGAAAAGACTTCATTCACTGCTCATATGGCTACTGGTGATGGCTGGTTAAAGCAAGGAAAATGTACAACCCAGGCTTATTGGAAATACATGCCTCTACATACATTTCTGCAACCCTGTAATTCTGCACCTTACTGCACGTTTCGTGGCAGTTTCAAAGTGAAATGTCCAGAGAGTGGCACTAAAACAAACGTTTAATACGTGACCATGGCATGTTTTTATTACGTTTGTACAGGTACATATTGCAGTGTTTTTATTATGTTGCTTGAGGTACATTATGCTGCCATACAGAATTAAAATATCCAGTGAGTGTCGCTAAAGATTAATGCTCTATCATGTTGGAAATATCCCCTATGTAACGATCAGCTGGATGTGCCAGCCCAGCTCAGGGGATGGCACTCCAGCACCCAGCTAACTCTCTATGTTTTGTGTTTGTTTTCATGCACTCATTGCCACGAACTCATGTCTCCGCCCCGCTTATCAGTTGTCATGGTGTTTCATTGTTGGCTCCACCCTTTGACCTAGTTTCTTGTGTTTAAAACCCCGGAAGTGTTTGTGTGTTGCCACGATTCATTATACATCGTCAACCTGGTTCTTGTATTTCATTCGTGTTTTGTTTCTTCTGTCTTGTGATTTGGATTTCCCGCTGCCGACATCTGCTTCCCCACGGACCTTCGCTCTGCTTCTACCCTCGGACTCTGTTTGCTGGTAATTCGACCCTTGCTTTGGATAACGTTTACTCTATTGTCTTTGCCCACGCTGTGTCTGTCTGCCGGTGCTCGATCTTGTCTGTTTGACCCTGAGCCTTTAATAAACTGATTGCACTTGAACCCGAATGCCTCATCTTCCCTTTGAATCGTAACACCCTACACCAAGCCTAAACCTACCTGATAGTGTTAACAAATGCAAAAGTAATGTAAAAATGTATTCTCTGAAGCAGCCATGCTTTTTTAACTTTCATATGCAGATTTGAGCTGTTTCGTTGAACTGTAGTTTCACAGGGTTCGAACCTGAGCTTTTCATCGTCAAAGTGCAATGTCGTATCACAAGAGCTACAGAGTAAACTTTCTGAATTGGAAAACTTATACATATGAACCTGTATGTTGCTGCAGCGATTCGTATGTATAAGTACTTTTTTTTTCAGTTTTGCAGAAATTTTCAGTGAGCCTAGGTTGAAAATATGCCTTTTAATCAGCAATTACTAAAATATTACAATATATATATATACAATATATTACATCATTCATTAAATGTATCACAGTTTCCATAAAAAATATAAAGCAAAACATCTCAACACTGAAAACAATCAGAATTATTTCTTGAGCAGCAAATCGGCATATTAGGAGGATTTCTGAAGGGGTAATGATGATGAAAATTCAGATTTGATCACAGCAATCAATAACATATTAATCAAATAAATGCAGTCTTGGTTAACATAAAAAAAAAGGAAAAAAAAGATCTTGAACATCTCTACAAATGTTCATTCAAGCCTTTGGTACACTGTACACTTTACAATAAAGCTTTGATTTTGACTATATTTACACTTTTGTGCAAACCATAAATATTGGTTAAGTGAGTCAAACCCCTTTAAACACAAGTTCAGATTACCAGAGCAAACGTTGCTTATTTAAGTGACTGTGTGATTCATTGAAATCCAGTAACAGCATGTACTAACAATCACACTGTATACAAAGCTTTTTCCACTGAATCCCCTGGCAACTAGAAAAAGTACAATAAATTAGGTAATGGCTGCCATGGTACAGTGATGCCAGTATAATGAGTAAGTGAAATAGCTGTTTGACTGAGTTGTGCTGGCTCGTGACGATCTGGGTGGGTCTGGATGTTGAGCTTGTCGTCTTTACACAGCGCTCCTCTGGGATTGTCACTGGGATCATGCTTTATTAGATTATTGGATGGATCAGTCAAATCTGTGTCACCAAGCACGTTTCTGTGCCTCTGCATTTGCACAATATCCTGCGTGGGGCGGCACGATTTGGCCAAAAAAATCATATCACAACTGTATTTTGACTCTAATATGTTAAACTGCATGTTGCTTAAATATCAAAAATCACACTGAAAATCTAGGATGTGTTGCTCAAAGAGTCATATTTTACTAAAAACAGTCAGGTTTCAGAAGTAAAAATTTTATTTTCTCCATGGAAAAACTGATTTTGTTTAACAGCAGAATTCCCATAATACCCATAAAATCTCCACCAATCAGATAAATGAAACAAATCACGCTACAACAAATGATTTTGTTCCATCTATTAAATACAGAGAATGACCTAGAGTTCATTTCTCTAAACCAGGGCTATTCAACTACCTAATCCTCGGAGCCACATGGTCAAATGTTGAGTGCCCGAGGGGGCCAAAAATTCTTCTTCTCAAAATGTGTGTACACACAATGCCATTTTGTCAAAATATGTATTTTTCCACATTGAAAATTTACAGAAACTCTCTGAGTAATTAAGCAAATATAATATTATTATTAAGTAAACTTTCAACATGCAGTTTGGCCTATTTCATGTTACAGTTTACACCCATAATTCCATCTCAACATTTCCAACAAGCTCTCAAACTACTTACATTTGACATCTTTAAATCAAGATTAAGCAAATTGTTATTTTAATTGTTATCTGCAGTGCTTGATGAGAATGCAGTTAAAGCCGTTACATATAGAGGCTGGGAGTTTGTCTTTTTGATTTTCAAATGCATTTTTTGCTTCAAATCAAATATTTGAAATGTTGTGATTTTTTTCATAGCTGGTTGGTTTGGTTCATGGCTTCTAATATTTTAGTGAACGTTTTTAATCTCTATAATTAAAGCTGCAGTCCGTAACTTTTGCCTCTTTGTTGCAATCTGTTCTAGTCTACGTCTTGGAATATATGAGCCGAATTAAAAATTTTCACCTTATATTGTCATCTGAACAAGTTACAAGTCTGCCACGGTTTGTTCTGACTAACTGAGGAAAAATCATTACTATAAATCGCGCTACTAACAGTGATTTAATCTAATGATCAATTAGCTCATATCACATCAAACCCTGCAAATTATTATTATTATTGTTATACATTATTCTGAAATAATTAATGTTAACAACATCAGCATTGCATGACTATGAGTATAGTGTATATTAGTGTGTAGATTTTAGTTTATGTACAGTCTAATCTCTAATTGTCGCATCATTCAAACTTCATATTAAGAAATAATTTTAACCCCCCAAAAAAATTATGCTTCCTTTTAAACTGGTTGTCTTTAAAATACAAATCTTGTTTAATCACAGGCTATCTGTAATCAGAAGTACATTTAAAACTTGACAACTTTTTATCTTTACAGACTGCACTTTCACACCTAAAAATACTCAGAAACTCTCAACTCAAAATTCAAGTCAATAAAAAAGAACTCAGCTTCTCAACTTTAATTACTTTCATTCAATTTACATTATTTTTATTAATATTTAAAAAAAATTAAATACTATTAAATTTAATATAACAATTAATTATTACATAATTATTATTATTATTATTATTGTAAAAAAAAATAATTGTAATCATCACCATTATTGTTATTATTATTATTATTATCAAAAATTCTCATCCACTGAATTGCTTCTTCATCTGTTTAATGTTTTGTTGTTGTTTTTCCAAAATATTTTGTAGTGCAAAGAAAAATAGCATGGCTTTTACCATCTACCATGCACATTCTGCAGTCCAGATTTGTGTGACAAGCCACTTCCTAGTTTGAGGTTTTGCACAGTATGCAAATTTTATTTCCTTAAATCATAGTCTTTGGTAGTTTAGGTGCTTACGATTGTATTCCAATGAACTCCGCAACCCACCTACATTAGCTTCTTTAAGCTGAGTAAATACCGTCATCAGTACAGAGATGTGCGCTGGTGTTGTATACTGAAAAACTTACTTCACACTTATTAGGACATCTGGATCTGATAAAACTCACTGCATCTGCACTGCATCCACCCTGAGCGATAATGTTACCTAAACACACCCCTCCACATATGTGCTGCCTTACACACAAACATATTTTACATAGGATTTAATACATTTTTATACAGAATTCCATAGTTAGGTCTATTGATTTTGAAATATTCTTAAAGTTACTGCTGACAAGCATCTATGCTAAACTAAAAAATACTTTAACGTAATTTCTGTTCAAACTTGTAAGTCATTAAAAATATGTTTATAATATGTGTAACTACACATTTGTAATGAGGTTGCTATTTTGTATATTTTAAATAGGAAAATACACTGATTAATGCTTTAAAGCATGATATAATATGTTTATTAAAACAATGATTTAAAATCTGTAAATATTTTCATTTTATATTAGTCATCAAACTGTCTCTAAGTACCCTTAAGTGGCCTTTTATTTAATTAACATTGGATATAAATATATATATAATGCATTTAATGCAATTAACTTCTTTTTCACATCAGTACTCTATCTTTCTATCTTTGGTTGGAAGAAAATTTTTGCAGCAATTGTCCATGGTGAAGAACATGACACAAAGCAGAAAATGAAGCTATACTCAGATTGTTCCAGTACTCACAATGGTAGAGATTTTGACGTCACACATTGGTTAAAGTTTGTCAAGTTGCATCAGTTGTAACAGTATCATTCAGTTATACCAAAAAATGTACTAATGTTTTGAGTTTAAACTCGAAGTGAAGTGACTTGTGGCCAGGTATGGAGACCCATACTTGGAACTCGCCCGGGGAGCAGTTGGGGGATTGGTGCCTTGCTCAAGGGTCTCACCTCAGTCGTGGTATT
>JAUMHE010000068.1:3559362-3574598 GCA_032359235.1 Enteromius mattozi
ATATATAATAATTTTCCTCACCCTGCATCATAGGAATGATAATGTTTTTATTTTTACCAATGCACTACAAATATCTATAATTTGTGTGAAATATAACAATTATTTTCTGCAGAAAACTGTACAGCTATACAAAGTAACTCCGAAAAGTCATTAACAGACAGAAAACAATGGTATATACAGATTTTTCCCCATCTATGGAAGTTATTCTGCAAAATATCTTCTTTTGTGTTCAGCAAAAGAAAGAAAGTCATACAGGTGTGATATGATGTAAAGGTGACAAAATACTGACAGAATATTCATTTTCATGCCACATACTTCAATATTTTATATTTTCATACACATGTGGATTAATTAAGTGGAAAGTCCATTTAACTTGTTTTAAGAGTCAACTGTAAACTCAAAAACGTTATGTCATGCTGACTCAAATAAAACGGGGGTTAAAAGCATATATACAAATGGGGCACTTTGTAGTAAAATGTAAGACATGTGTGGAAAAGGATGATGCCAGCATTTGTGCCATGCTTGTTAAAACGGTACAGCTGTAATGAATCCAGCTCAGCTATTGCTGAGCTATTACAGAACGAAAGAACAAGCTCTTTTCTGTGTTGATATGAACATGACAAGCTGTATTTCTCACATGTAATCAAATTTAAACCTCTATAATGAGCTGTAAACTTTCTGTGGGATCCACTGTAAACTACAGTTTAAAAACTAACATTATAAACTGTCATTGTACAACAAGTTAATCAATATATGATATATGCGTTTACTGTACAAAGTACTATAAAAAGTTAGGGATAAAAGCATAAACTGACTAGCATATGACGTCTAACAGGCTAATGTCTCCCCCTAAAGGCCTAAACATTTACAAAGGCACAGCACCTCCAGTGTTTAATGTCCTTAAAATAAAAGTGCCATTAAAGTTTGTTTGTTTATTTAAGGATGTGCTGGAACATGTAACTAGTTCATTTGTGATTTCATGTTGAACAAAATTGGATTTAATGCTTAAAAATGTAATGCTTTAAGCAAGTTTAAAGAGTGGAGATGGGTCAGTTACATCAAATAGCAATAAGCAATTTATAGAACTAAAACCACATGCACTTTAAATTTTATACATAAGCTGGCGTCCATATTTTAAGTAAATACTATGAAATTTATGTAACATTTTTACAAAAAGTCTAAAATTTGCAGGGATGCATCTAAACAGTTAGGCATCACTTCATATTTTTATTCAGTGCCGTTTTATTTTGACTGTGCCTGATTTTAGTTGTTTTGAATGATCTGTAAGTAAACTGTTGGTCCGGGGTTTGCTCTGTCCCCTCTCCTCTCCACGGCCTCATAAATCCTGCTTTGTATTGGGCCCCATTCTCATGGGTCAGCTGCCTATGGAAATCTACCCAGTCTTCTTGGCACACACTGAACAAAAGGGGCACCCAGAATCACTCATGAAATGCCACCTGAACTCTGAAACAAAGACAAGGTCAGCCTGAAACATTTAAATAATATATATGCCTTTGCGCATGTTGTTATACATGAGCAATGAAGCTCTAAGATCAGACATAATAAATAATGTGAATGAGACATAAGGATTGCTCGATGGCCGTATCTGTCCTGTGCTGCATTCTCACTACACATTACATTACATTGATCAGGTTTTATGGATTTACAAACTTTTTCATGAATTTGTTGGTTTTTTTAGATTTAATATTGTTGGATATACATGGAATTAGAATATAGTTGTATAATTTTCTGATAAGGCCAAAAAATAATTCTAAATAAATAGTATTTTTATCTCTCTACTTTAATTTTTAATGTCTGCTTCACTGTTACTTTGCACTTTCTTTGTAATTGTTTGTGAAATTTACTGACTGGAAATTAAAAATTGTTGTTTATTATAAATGTAAAATTATTATTATTACTTATTTATTTATTTGCTTATTTTTTTGAAGTATTAAAGTTTAAAGTATTTTTTGCCATGATATAAACATTTTTCATAAACAGGAACTTGGCTTGCTTGCATTGCACTAAACAAAATTTGGTTACAGAAAATTGAAAAGAGAAGTAATTCTTAAAATATTTTTTACAGTATTTACCCTTTGCCTTAACATGGAGACCTTTTGAATGCATTGAATGCAGTCAGGGATGCTCATCTCTGCAAGCATGTCTTTACGAACATTTTACAACCAAAACGGTGTGCATTCAGCAATGATAATCCTCTTTTTCTCCACATTATTCAGCCGTCAGACCACTGAATGGCTGCGGAGCTCATGCACTGAAAGACCTTCTAGGGTGGCATGATGGGTGGAGCTACTAAAAGTGGTCACATAGTGGGTTTACCACGGCACAGCCAATCCACGGCTAGTCTTTATTCTCTCACCCTGGGGCTTCTCCACAGGTGACTAAAGGGGTGAAATCGTGGCCCTCTTTCTTGCCTTGGCCTTCAACCCACCCTCACACTCAAGCACAAACACCAAACGGCCTAAATGGCACAGTCTTTTATAGTCTTGGGACGGTTCTTTGAGACTGTCATGGTTCACAGCTTGTGGAGGCAGAGCAATGAGTCTGAACCCAAGTTACCACTCATTCAACCAGTGCTGATCTGGTAAAGACAATAGAATGAAACCTGAATGACAAAAAGGGGAAGTGATGCTTTTAACTTGGATGGAGAGCCAGCTGAGTTTAAATTATCCACTAATTAACTTAAAGTTCAGCTTTAACCGCCATTGACTAAATATTTATTTCATTTGGGGTGGTAATTTTTATGCTACCTAGTTCTAAATAAAATAACCAGTGAGGGTCTATAGTTTGTGTGCATTATGTCACGGAGTAATTAAGTCTCCCAATTTAATTAAAGCACTTAAAATGCACAGAATAAAGGCTATCAGGGACACGTAAAATGTTACAAATTTTCATCCCCCAAATTGCTTCCTGGCCTTTTTTCATGTGTCCCATCTGACACGGCAGATTAATTGTAAACTCAAGATACATATATATACACAGTTGATATCTGCACTTTGAATGACTCTTCTAGCAATCTGATAAGCCATTTCTTCATCTCCTCAGACGCAAAGCATCTCTATCGTTTAATGCTTTGGTTGTGTCCAGTAAAACAGTAAACACAGCCAATTTAAAATTCCACAACAAAGATAATCCACATCATAGTGGAGTAATTGCATGAGCTCTTTTTTGTCAGACTTTTAATCTGAAAGAGTAGATCTCGTTTTCATTAGCCTAATACTTTTTTTTACATTATGATGCACTTACAACTATCGTTCTAAGTTTACAGAACTTGAAAGTATCGTATATAGCACATGTAAAATGAGCTTCAACAGTTAATAAGAACACAGACATCTTTCTGAAGTATAAATCACACGCATAAAGTAGTATACAGCGACCCTGTGTGGTCACCAGGGGAAGGTCCAGCAACATTCATAGTGCTGAAGATAAGAATGTCATGAGCTGTGGGTACAAAAAAAAGTTGAACGCAGTATTATGATTATAAATTAATCAATTTCTTATATTTCACGACCATAAATCATCCCATAATTTGTAGTAAAATGAGATATTAATCATATAATCGCTTTTCTTAATTAGAACAAATATTTTGTTATATACAGACCTCTTGGGTTTATGAAAACATAGGGCATTTTAAAAATAAAGTGTGATTTCTTGACCTAAAAAAAAGGCCAAGGAACAAATAAAGGGTTGTTGTAATCACTCTAAGTCCAGACTAAATTGCATTTCGTGGCGATCTTCAGATTAAAATAATAGCACAGACTGATAGACTGAAGAGAGAGTTGAGCGGAAGTGAGCAGTTTGGTCGCTGTGGCAACGGAACTCTATTCTGTCAACGTTAGCAAGTTACAGAAGAGTCAGGTAAATCGCTTACATAATAAGCTTCCTCGTGTCTGTTTAAAATCATTCATTGTCACACGTGTTGTTAACTCAAATGTAGCCCATTTTAACTTTATGTTTGATAACCAGCAGCATGTCTTCGGCGGTGGTGAGCGGCTCGAGGACTCCTCTCCTCCCAGACATCAACGGTCCCCAAAAACACAGGAAAACACCCAAGTCAGAGTAAGGCCTGCTTATCAACGCTAAAACTGAAACGTTTTGCCTTCCAGCAATTTCCAGACAGGTTTTTTTTTTTCTTCTTCTTTTATTAAGTTTAGGTCCATCCCGGAATGGACGAAGGAGAATCCCGTCCATCCAGCTGCAGAGGAAACACAGATCCCCGGCGAGTAAGATCTCTGCATTTAGAGTGGTTCTGAAAACATTAGGAGAAGTTTGTTTGAAATGCTAACCATCTTGATTCCGCTTCCTGTCTCTGGAGGTTCACGAAGCCTCTGCGTCAGAACGTTTGCGTGGATCTGCTGCGCGAGGGCTTTCCTCGCTCGTTCGCGCAGATGTTCGCGCTGCTGCAGCGCTGGGACGCGGCGGATCCGCGCAAACTGCGCACGCTCCAGCAGCGCCTCACCTCCGCCGAGACCGCCGAGAGACACGGTAACGGCACAGCACAGCAATGCAGATGTGCTCTATTAGTTTGAAGGGATTTTCATTTGTATGTTATGTATTTTTACAGTTGTTGTATCTGTATGTAAATACACAGGGCAACTTTTTACAATGTTGCCGTCAATGGGCAAGCAGGTGAGAGACACGCCCGATTTCAGCTATCCAGATTTGTTTAGCCATTCTCAAAGGGAAAGTGCCCAAGCTACATTGCTCAAAAAGTTGTCCCATGTATCATCAACCTTAGGGTTAATGCAAATGTCCATAAAATTAAGTAATGTCCTGGCAATGAGTGGTGGCGACATTTTCCTGTTATTTTACTCCTTACAGTGTAAAGTTGCTGTTAATGTCATTTTTAATAAAGGTTAAACAACAAAAAAAAGTCTATTTTGAAGTACATTCTGAACTTACAGTGCTATCCAGTGCTTCTACTGTATATTTTAAAAGTGACGATACTTAGATGTTGCTTATTTTTTGGGTCTGATTCTGTGATTTGATTGGTCTGTATTTTTAATTTTTTTAATTACAAATGAATGTATTAAACCATTAAGATGCTTTCTAAATTAAAAACAACCATTTGATGTAGGGTTAATGGCTTAAAGGGGTTATTAAATAATATCAGATGTGCTTTAGCTGCAGCCATTTGTAACTTGAATGTTACACTAACAGACTCTAACACTTAGCACTCTCTATTCTATTTCTATTCAACCTGCTATTTTTCTTTTTATTTATTAAAACTTGACCCTACATTTGTATCTATACATTTGTGTTCATTTTTTTATATAAAAAAGGCCCTCTAACGCTAGTGCTCTCTATTCTTTTTCTATTTTATCTACTTGTTTTCTTTTCCCCTTAACCTAATTTTCAACTTTAAAACAGTTGTTAGAAGAATTCAACAGTATGTAATAGTTGCTGAAGTAATATATCCTCATACTGTACAGGCTTATCTAAATGTATTACGGTTCATCAGTACATGCACATTAGCTCTCTGAACCTTGAGACTGATATTACATCAATGCTCTGCCTCTGTGTTTCCCGCTGTAGGACAGTATGGAGAAGCGTATGACAGCCACATGTTCTTGGCCAGGTTTTTCACCGAGCCAGAGGAGAAATGGTTAAAGCATCATTTCATTCAGCTGGCCCTTCATTCAGCTCGTAAATTCAAAATGGACTCTGGCAAAAGAGAGGCTGAGGCCAACCTACACATGGGCCAAGTTTATTTAGAGAAGGGTAACACACTTACACCCAATATATGAATCTGCCTCTTTCCATTTAGATTCAGATTTCCTACTTGAGTTCAAATAGTGTTTCTTTTAAATTGTGGGGAGCAAAATATGATCCTCTTGGTAAAATTCACCCAAAGCGAGGAAAAAAATGATAGGTTGTATGTAGAGATGTCATGTGTGTGTGTTACAGGTCAGCTGGAGCGAGCACAAGAGCATTATGAGGTGTTTTATCAGCTGACCATGGGCCGTCCATGGCAGGACCCCAGCGGCCGCATATATCACTCACGCTCATGTGAGGAGCTCCAGAAGGTGTTCACGCTGCTGGGACAGAGACTGCATCAAGAACAAGACTGCACACACGCCATTAAGATGTTCAACAAGGCCTACCAGATGGCTAAAGAGTGTATGCGCTCTCCATTCACTCGGACAGTGATTTAGCGTGACATGATCAGAGATACAAGCAGCCTGCCCAGCTTCATGACAAAGCTTAGTAAAATGTACCTGTAAAATGTAAAATGTTTGTCAAGAATAGGCAAGGTGGAAGAGAAAGGAGACTTTTTTTCTGTCCAGTATAATTCAGGTATATATTTTTTAAAAACTACATAGTAATATTATCCTATAGCTTATAGTTAATAAACAGTTTATAAACTTTAATTAATCTAGTAATAGATTACATACAAAATGCATTCATTGTCTGGAATTAAGTGCTATTTTTGCTTTGTTGACAGCTGTAAATAGTTCTCACTTTAGATTAGCTCATGGAAAAATGGAAAATGTCATTAAGTAAGTGCTTTAAACCAACTAATATTGATACATTAAACTAATATAAATATTAATTCATTAAAATGATTACAAATACATTAAGCCTATCCCCAAAACGCTTAAAAATAAATCAGTACCATGACATAACACAACATATTATAACAATGCTGTCAATATGAAATACAAACACTCATTAGATCTTGTTTTTAAAATAGATCAGATAGGATTAGGGGTAGGTTTAGGGGACAGAAATCTTGGTAGAAATCTCTTTCCGTGGGGTCCCATGTAGTTGGGTAGCTTGGTGCTTAAACACACTACTGATTAACTGCAATTTATAAACTACTAATTACTAGTAACTAATAGTTTGCAAATGACTTTTAAGTGCTTTGTTATCGCATGTTTATTATAAAGTATTACCAATTATCGTATTTTCATATAATGACGTCTCATACTGGCAATACAACCCGTTTATGATCAGATTTTCAAACGCTTGGCCAGTTGTGCATTGCATGAATAATATTAGGGCAGTAGAAGGCACTTCTGTGTCAGATTTCCAGCAATAAAACCACACAACCCTTGAAGCAAAGTTTAAAGACTCTTGCTGTTGTTGGTTTTTGATCTGTCTTCTAGCGGGAGATCGAGGGTTAGAAGCAGAAGCAGCCTATAGACTGGGCCTGGCGTATCAGAGCACTGGAGACCAGAAGACTGCTAAACAGGTCTGTTCAGAGGGATCACAAACTCTGCTTGCTCATTCTGTAATTGATTGTTCTTTGAGGTTTTTGTTGCTTGTGTCAGTTTTTCAGCGTATGTATGGAGATCTCCACAACACTTGAAAATACAGACAGCCTGGGAAGAGCATATGAAGCCATTGCCAAATCTCTGCAGAGGTACAGTAGTTTTACACACACATACACTTCACAACACATTTAAATCTGAGATGTAAAGCTTAATTTCTAAAATAATGACTGTAGAGACAGAAAAACACAATGTTTTGCAATGAAAAGGTACCAAAAATGACCAGTAAACATGGTTCCTACAAGTTCAGTTTCCTTGGAATTTCCCATTAATTGATGTATAAATTGAATTGAATATAAACTGCTTTGGATGAAACAGAAAAATATGAAAATATTGAACACTACTTATGGGCTACAAAGAAATCCATGCATTGGACTGTTGATGGTGCTATAGAGCAGAAAATTAGATATGTGGACTTTTGGGATTAGATTTCATGAACAATAACTCATAAACAAGTGCTATATACTCATGCCCTAGATATATTGATGTTATCAAATTATTATTATTATTTTTTACTTTTCTTGAGCCCCAGTAAATATTTATCAAAAACATGCTGATTTATGAAATAAGTTTATCTAAGTTTATCGAAAAAAGATTTGCAATCCCTGCCTTGAAGCAATGATTGACGGAGGGTGGGCATGGTCAGGTCAGAAGGCATTTTCAAAGCCGCATTGAATTTTGCTACAAATATCCCACGGCGTCATGATTAAAATGCAATCGTAAGTGTCCTTACTGTTAGTTTAAATGCATTTAGTTACACATATCAAATCAATTAGGGTTATATATATTTTAATTTTGTAACTTATACAACATTAAAATTAGCATGCAATTTACATATTAAGATTATTGTTGTAAATGGCAAATGTAAATAATATTATTGCATTTACATTTTTCTTCTGCACCAAATTTTGCACATGTGGGGTAATGGAAAAATGTAAATTTAAATAAGAAATACATTGCCATTTTGAATATTGCATTGCAAATTGAATTTTGCTACACATATGCTTCCATACATCAGTTAATGTCTTGTGAAATGAAAAGTGAAATGAATATTTTAATTAGACGGTTTAACTTCAAACCTTTGCTTATAGCTAAATAAATATATATAATAAATAAATATAAATAAAAAAAAAATAAATATAAATAAAATGTCCTCTGTTCATATTACTTCCTCCAGTAAAGACGTACATGACAAAACATAAAACATATATTTAACGTCCAGAATATGCAGAACAGGAATAAAGACAAAGAAGCTCAAATATAAGATTTTGTTTGCATTTTTGTCATGCCATTATTTTTTTTAATTTGGCTTAATATTTTATAAGAATATTATTTTAAAATGTACAATGATACTGTCTAATCTTTTGACTGCTATATGTAGGATATGAACTTTAGCCAGAAGGTGGCAGTACAGTACCTGTGTCCACATGGTGAAAGTTAATTTGTTGGTTTTAATAGAATGACTTGTTAGTCAGTGGTTTTTGATAAATTACAATGGTATTACAGTACTTACAACCTTATAACTAATCAACTATGACTTATCAATAATCATTCCTTTTTAAAGCTACTGTGTGTTTGTGTGTTCCAGTGAAGGCAAACTAACAGAGGCAACTGAATATTTGGAGAAGTTTGAAGAGATTTCTCTAAGCAAACAGGACAGAAACCTTGAGAAAGCCTGCATGTGCCTCGGAAACATCCTCAGCTTGAGAGTAAGAGTTTGTGTCCCAAACCTAGTGAGCTGCCCGTTGTAAAGCATTGTAAAGCATCATTAGCATGTGTTGTGTTAGATCTCCGTGCACTTTAGGAGTGTTTATAGAGTTATTAGTTTTCCAGTGGATCTGCATGTTTATTTGTGTAAACAGAAGCAGTATGATGGAGCTCATGCAAATTTTGGACGTGCGTATGAGATCGCGTGTAATCTGGAGTCGGTGGCCAGGCTGCAGAAGGCACGGATGTGTGCGGGCAGCGCTCGGGCCCTCAGCATGATACAGACCTATCACAGGCTCATAGAGACACCAGGACACAAGAACATCAACACAATCATAAGCTGGAAGAAGAGTAGACATGACAGCTCAAGCGCACCATTGTGAGTGAGCAGACAACTGAACAATTCAGAAGAAATCTCTGCCACATCAGAGGTATCTGAATTACTTTGGTGTGTCCGATAATGCACAAACTTCTCCTCTCTTCTTTCTTAACAGAGAGGAAGAAATGAAGATATGAACAGTGGAAGGCAGATGTTTGTCTAAAGACTGAATAAAGTACTATGATCTGTTTCAAATCTGTCTTTTAGAAAGGTTCCATGTGGAAAAGAAGTGCATTTTTAATACATTTAAAATTTAAAAATGTAAAAAAATATACTGAAGTGTGAACTGTTAAATGAAAATGTATTATATTTTAAATTTATATTAAATGCAATTAGATTAACTTAAGAATTATTATTTTTTTAAACACTAGTAGGGCTTGAGTTACTTTTGTATTCTGTTGTCAAAAGAGATATGGCTACTGCTGAATGTGCTGACAAGCATTTGTGGTAAATTAGCATAATTTAAGTTCATTTCTTTTCAAATTGTACATATGAACTTCAAATATAATATCTAATAACACATTAAAGTTAAAAGAACTTCACATGTGCTTTAGTATCTTCGTCACTAACCTGATTTTGCCAAGTGCAACATGTCCCCTGGAACAACGTTGTGATTAACCAATCAGATTTGAAGAACCAGTTTACAATTTTTGTTAACTTTAGGCTTACAATCAGTGTTTGGTGCTCGTACATCAGTGTCAGTCATCTATCGTTTCCTCTGATTTTAGGCATTACTCATGGGTAAGGTTAGGTTTAGGTGTAGAGATATGTTCAAGACTATATTTTTGCTTTAAAATGTTGTTCCAGGGTCAACAATATGTTGAGACACATAGTACTTGGTAAAATCAGTGCTATGTTCATCAACACATCAAAATAATGATGTGCACAACAATGATTATTAAACCAATAACTTAAAATGTACTTTAAAGTAAAACTTTAAAAAGTGTGCTGAAGTGTGTTCAGAAATCATGGAATCAAGAATCAGAAGTGTGTTAAGTATGTTACGAAAGTTCTTCACATTTTGTCATTATTTTTTCCCATCTTATGCCCACAAATTTCTTTACAAAATCGGTGCATTAATGTATTGCATGCATAAATGATTTATTAAATATTAAAAGTTTTACACATTTAGAGACAGGTTTTAAACCATATGAAGCCACACTTAAACGAAAACCGCACATTCCTATTGGACAGACTCTTAATCTTTATGTCTGCTCGCTCAGTTCATTTTAATAACACTTTTAAATGAATAACATTAACAGATGTTATAACACTGTACAATGTTATAACATCAAGATAAAAAATATAATTACATTATATCTGAACAAAGTACTGCTTATGTAATGATGTTGATGTATAGCTTAATGATTCATTTTATCATTACTGCAAAGTGTATCTAGCAGTTTTATTTGCCCTGAGATAAAGGTTTATTTGAAGAATAAAAAACCGGGTTTAATCGTATGGACCCTTTTCACAAGACTACAATGAGGCCTTAAACGGTCAACAGCATCGTAAATCCTTAAAAAAAATTCTTATTTGTATTTTTAAAAAATGTATGCACATTTATAACACCATTCTTTGTATTACATTACCTTTGCATCAATTTACAAAAAGATAGTTTACTCTAATGCGAGGGTGTTTCTAATGCAGCATCTATGAGAGGGTCAATTTGACATTGTTCTCTCTCTCTATTTTTATTTTTTTACTGGAAGTCATGAAAACACTTTCGTGGAGTTTTTCTTTTGCTGTTTGAGCAAATGGGAATGCAAAAAATATATTTGTGGTACCATCCCATTCACTGCTATTCAAGTTTACCCAACTATGACGACTTCTAAAATGTACACTTGTTAATAATATCAAATTAAAAAATTAATTCAAAGTACATTTTAAATCATTGTGTTTTAATAATCTTTTGTTGTGCTTTAAAGAAGTACACTTATTTTGATGTGTTGACTGGCATACTGTACTGAAGTGCATATAGTAGCCTGTAAGTAGCCTAATTGTAACTTCTGTTTCATTTTTCATGAATTATTTCAAATGAATGTGCTAAATTTAAGTTGAAGTTTGTTTGTTTGTTTGTTTTTTTTTGTTCAAGTAAGATTCACACACATTTCAGATACAGATTCAGATACATTTTTTTAATTACCTGGGGGAAGAAGAAATATGTTTTTACAATGTCACATCAACTAGCTCTCAGGAAACCAGATAGAAGTCTTTATTTCTTGTAGCCTATAAAAGGTTGTTTGTTTTGTTCAGTAGAACCCTCCTCTCTCTCTCTCTCTCTCTCTCTCTCTCTCTCTCTCTCTCTTTCTCTCTCTCTCTCTCTCTCTCTCACTTCCTCTGTCTTTCCCGCATCGAGCTCAATGTCAGCAGACCCCGGGCGCGACAGACTCCTCACGTTATGCAGCTTTACGCGAGTTTTCCGCTGAGTTTAGTGTCGCTCTCCTTGAGTCATGTCTTTGCGCTCGCCTTGCTTGTGTGTTTGGCGGTAGGGGTTAAATTATTGATTATGAGGAGAAGAGGGATGAGAGCCATGGAGCCTTTTCCAGGACCACCTGCACACTGGCTCATCGGACACGTCAAGGAGGTAAACAACACGACCACAAACAACGGGCCTAACTCTCTAACTAAGTTTTGGAGTCCACTCATGCTTTTTCTGTTGCTTTCGAATATCTGTTATTTAATTAGAATAGACTAACTTTTGAGTTTTATCCTATACAAAATTTAAATATCATCATATTTCTTTTTACATAGGACCATATTTTAATATGTTTTGGGCATGTCCATGTTATGTTGCCTTTTTATACAGCCTAAGCCTATTCATGAGTAGAGTGAAAAAAAATAATTCATGTAAAAACTATTTTCACTCAGAAATTGTATTTTTCTAAATTATTTACAAAAGTAATATTTTCTTGTAAAACGTTCTCCGGTGATAAAATCACTTTATTACAGTGATACTACACAATGTAGGCATTTACCTTTGTTGTCTTCGAGTGATGAAACCTCATGCCTGAGCCCTTGTCTATTCACTACAACTAAACAATTACATAATTATATTGTGCAGCAAAAAACCCAACAGCCTTGCACTGCATTCACATTCTTCAGCAGCAGTTGGAAGAATTCACGTGAAATTAAATTGAGAGGGTGATTTGTTCTTGAAACATGTTTTATTGTTGTTAAACAGACCTTTTTTATATTCATAGTTCCACCAGGATGGACATGATTTGGAAAAGATTATGAAGTGGAGTGGACAGTATCCCTTTGCCTTTCCGCTGTGGTTTGGCCCATCACTGTCCATCCTGAACATCCACCACCCATCATATGTGAAGACCATTCTCACCACTACAGGTGCTTATCTGTTTGAGATTTATATTACAGGCTAATTATTTATCTAATATTAACAACCACAACCAGAATTGTATCTATTTATTCATTTATTTTTTCTGTTTTATTCACAGAACCCAAAGATGATTATGCATACAAGTTTTTCATCCCTTGGTTAGGTAAGATTGAAAACGATGTCTTTATTAATCTATACTATTAGGTTTAATATTGGGTGTTTCTTAAACTACAGGCAAGTCTGTCCTTGTGGATATTTAGAAAATATAATTATATTAAATAATATTTAGACGTTTTTTTCTCTAGTTTCTTTAATTTAATCACTAGCAATGTCCAAAGAAGAATTATAGCATTTTTGTCAGACATTTAGTCGTGAAAGTCATTTTTATCATCTCAAGTCATTCTGTGGCTATCACTGGAGTAACTCTTGACTATCTCCTCAGGCGATGGCTTGCTGGTGTCTGCTGGACAAAAGTGGTTTCGGCACAGACGGCTTCTCACTCCTGGTTTTCATTATGATGTTCTGAAGCCTTATGTGAAACTTGTTTCTGATTCTACCAAAGTCATGCTCGTATGTGACCAAAAAATTCGTTATTTACACTTTACACTTTATATTAATAACAGTTCATCCTGTCACAGCTTAATGTGCACAGCTGTAAGACCGCTGCAAAAAATTATCTGCTTGTTTGATCATCTCAACCAACCCGAAGCAGCAATATTATCACAACCAATTATGTAATATTGGGGCAGGACGATTTGTGACCCTGGATCATAAAACCAGTCGTAAGTGGCACAGGTATATTTGTAGGAATAGCCAAAAAATACATGGTTTGGCTCAAAATGATTGATTGTTCTTTTACGCCAAAAATCATTAGGATATTAAGTAAAGATCGTGTTCCATGAAAATATTTTGTAAATCTCCTACCTTAAATATATTAAATCTTAAATTTTGATTAGTAACGTGCATTGCTAAGAACTTCATTTGGACAACTTTAAAGGAGAATTTCTCAATATTTTGATTTTTTTTTTCTTTTTTTGCACAGTCAGATTCCAGATCTTCAAATACAGTAGTTGTATCTCGGCCAACTATTATTCTATCCTAACAAACCATACATCAGTGGAAAGCTTATTTATTCAGTTTTGAATGATGTATAAATCTCAAATTTGTGGTCCAGGGTCCAAACAATGAAAGGTTAAATGATTTTTTGAGAAGCCTGTTTGGCAACAGTCATTATTTTTTGTAATTCCTTACTCACTGTTTAAATAAACAAACTTACACTTCAATATAATTTTTTTTGATGAGTTCAAGTAATGGAAAAGCAAATGCCCTATAACTTATTGATCATATCATTTTTACAGTGTTGCTGGGTGACATAATACACTTAAACTACTTGAATTAAAAGTAGAATTATTTAAAAAGTTTCAGTCATTTATTCTTCTGTCTTTCAGGATAAGTGGGAAGTTTATGCCAAATCAGGAGAGTCGTTTGAATTGTTTAAGCATGTAAGTCTGATGACGCTGGACAGCATCATGAAATGTGCGTTCAGCTGTGACAGCAACTGTCAGACAGACAGGTCAGTTCAAACTCCTTTACCTCATCCTATTGTAGACATCAGTCATCTTTCAGTGTAACATCACCGATCTGTTTGCAGTGGAACCATCCCGTACATCCAGGCGGTGTATGACCTCTGCCACCTGGTGAACATCAGGTTCAGAGTGTTTCCATACCACAGCAAGGCCATATTTCATCTCAGTCCACATGGATACAAATTCAGGAAGGCGACCAGAATAGCACACAATCATACAGGTGATGTATCTTTGCTAAGCCACAGTCATGCACCCAACCATCCAATAATTAACTCTAACTTTGATTTTGACTATTTGAATTAAATGAGGCTATAGGAGTTTTATAATATGGCTGCATATGTCTTTCTAATATATATATATATATATACTGCCCATCCAAAAAAAGCAAAATAGGTGCTATGATCTGGGGTTGCTGCAGTTGGTCACGTCTAGGTTCAGCAATGCTATGTGCCTTAAGAATGAAGTCTGAATATACTGAATGACCAGGTTATTGTTATTCCATCAATGGATATTTTGGTAACACTTTCTATGAAGCCTGTACTTATAATACATTATAAGTGTATTCTTAAGTCATTATAATGAATGCATAATGCATTATAAAAAACCTTATAATGTGTTAAAATAGCTCATGAATGATCATAAAAACAATAATAATACATTATAATTCTTATGTATTTGTGATTATAACTTTTAAAAATATGATTATTTATAACACACAATGAACACTGTATTAAATCTACTTTATTTATAATGGACACACTTCTGTGAAAATCAAACTGCCCACTTAGGAATCAACACTGATTGACAATCATGTTCACATGCTGTTGTGTAAATGGAAGAGACAACAGGTGGAATTTATAGGCAATTAGCAAGACACCCCCAATAAAGGAGTGGTTCTGCAGGTGGTGACCACAGACCACTTCTCAGTTCCT
>JAUMHE010000068.1:3585674-3609347 GCA_032359235.1 Enteromius mattozi
GTCTAATGTTTATCAGTACATTACAGAAAATAATGAACTTTATCACAATATGCTAATTTTTTGAAAAGGACCTGTAACTGCTGACATCTTGACTGGTAGTCAAACCAGTTGTGGAGAAAATGAACAGCTCAGACAGCAGTATAAAATTAAATTAGCAGCCACCCTCTATTGGAAGGTAAATACTGGCATCAGTTTAAAAATATAAAAATACACTGGTTTTTATTGTGAATTATATGTACAAACATCAAATGTACCAAACAGAACAGGAGTATAAAACATTTTTTCTTTAACAGTGAAGACCGTATACATTGAGCCCTGATGAACCGTCCACTAACAGTTCATTTGAAACACTACTGCCCTCAGTTTGTATATTAAGGGGGAACCGATGTATGAAACTAATACAGTGTGAAACCGCAGAGAAAAGATCTTCACAAGGTGAAGTGTTACAATATTGTAAGTTTTGAAACCAAAAACGGGGTTTGTGGAAGTGATCTATCATCCGCAATGATGCTCATGTAAAAGTGTGGCCAAACAGCTAGTTTGAAACAACTCTCATGGCGTCTAGGGGTAAGTTTTCTCAACATTTTACATAAATAGTGACATAAAAAAAGAAAAAAAAAAAAACATGACACATTCTGCTGTTTGGATCCGGTTATGTACTTGTGTTTGCTTTTCATTAGGCTGTCACTTTCAAGCTGGCATTTTAATGAAACCGATAAATCAAAATGCATTAAATTACCTCATTTACTCACCCTCATGTCATTGCAGAGTTCCTATGAAACACAAAAGATCTAATGCATCATGTGCAAGCAGCTCTTTTGACTAAACAAAAATGAATGATTCGGAGCAGATTAATCTGTGTGAGGAACAGAGCGAAGTAACTTCATTCACTGAACTCTGCAAAATCTGCCTTTTGCATTTCACTGAGCAAGTACTACACATCTGAAATGACGTGAGACTTAAAACATACAAATTTCTTGCATTAAATCAGTTTCTTGTAGCACAGCTGAAATCAAGTCCGTTTGCCAGGTTCCTTAAGACAGAGTTCATGAGTATAGAGGAGTGTTGTATTAGTAATACGCAGCTAAATGAGCAGAGACGGCATGGGCTTCTTTCCAGGCCATGCCTCTTTAGCGTACTTCTTCTTGCGAGGTTCGCTGAGCGGGTCAGAGGCGTAGGGGCCGGGTAACGGCGTGGGGTTGAGCACGAGCGGAGGCGGCGGGGCCTCCTGGGCCAGGTCTACGTCCGGGGCCGGGTTGGGCAAGGGTAGCGGCAGTCCTCCCAGGATTGTGGCTCCGCCGGGAGCTCCTGGGGACTGAGCTTCATGACTGGCAGGGGGAAGGTCTCTGTAGAGTCCACTTTGCAAAGGGAACGCATGCATGTGCCGCATCACAGTTTCCTCAATTCCCAGAGCATTGCCCATTTTCTTCTTCTGTTGGGTAAACAAACACAAGCATGTAAGCATGTAAATCACTCTCTCTTTTTGCATAAGGCAAAATGACTTGAGAAGTTACCTTAATAGGAACCACAGCTGTTGTGACCATGTTTCTGAAGCGTCCAACAGAGGGGTCGATGTCCTCTAAAAGAGTAAACAACAAACACTGTTAAAAGCCTCACAAAAGTAGTGAGATGCTAAAGGCTCAGTCTTAGGCTATGTCATGTGATAGCTTTGAATGATTGGGTAAGGGTGGAGGTTTTTGGTGATAAATCACAACCTTCCTCCACCAAAAAAGGGAACTTCAATCTGTTGTGCTGGGTTTAATGCCATTAAAAACAGAAATAAAGCTGATACACATATTATTGATAAAAACGAATCTTTTGGCAACCAAATAAGTTAAAGTTTAACTGCAAATAAATAACAAATCTGAACATTAAAAAAAAATTAAATAAAAAAATCTAAAAGTTAAAAAATATTTTTTTTTTCTTACAAAAAATTACTGAAAATAAAACAGAAGTTACATTTAAAAAAAAAAAGAAGTAAAAAACCTAAAATAGCATTTAAATAATGCTGAAATAGCACAAGTCTTAAAAGGGATCGTATGATGTGATTTTTACTTTCTCTTTGGAGTCTAACAAGCTGATAAAGCATAGATAAGATCCCTGAAGTTGCAAAGTTTCAAAACCAAAGAAATATTCTTTATCAAATTTGTCCACACTCCCCTAAAACGTCTCGTTTAAACACGCCCCCACTTTTCTACATCACGGTGTGGGTTTATTTTCATAAAACCACCCAAATGTTTATGTAAAGAAAGAAGGCGGAGCTATTATTCTCGCTGTAGCGTTCACTTTTATAGTGCACTGGATAGCTGGCCAATCAGAGCACACCTCGCTTTTTTAGAACAATGAGCTTTGTACAAATCAAACCGTTTCAGGAGGCGGGGCTTAGGAGAAACAATAATGTACAGTATGTGGAAAATAATGTTTTAAACCTCAAACACATTGCATTACACCAAATACACAAAATAATGTTCTTTTTAGCAACATCATATGACCCCTACAATTAAAAGAGCACCTGCAGAACATCTTAATGTAATTTATGGCTGATCACTCTACCTGGGTTAATGATCTCATCATCTTCATTGAAGGTCACTCTGGAGCTCTTCCTTTTCCTCTTGGGTCTCTGAATATCCAGGTTTCCCTCCTCTATGGTGAGGGTGGAGATGCGCTTGTTATGAGCGGTGTTAAACTCAGTCAGGTTCTGCCAAAAGAGCCCAAAGGAAAAAAAAAAACATTTTAGAGAGCTGTTTATTTATTGCAATGGACCTGAAACAACGGAAATTAATTTTGTAGACCAATTGTGCCTGTGCAAATCTTATTTCCTGGGTTTGGGATGGGTAATAAATCTACTTCATTCCTAGAAAAATGGATTCTTCCTGATATCCACATAGACTTAATTCTAAAAAGCATTTTCACAAAAAGGTGAGGTAGACTTTTAAAATTCGTAACAAATTACGTATGGACCAAATTATCACAATTTTTTTTTTTCATATCAGTCGATATCGATAATTATCACGATAAATGTCAAATCTTTTTTCATTTATTTTTTTTTATTTTTTTAAGTTTAAATCAGAATTTTTCTCCAAAGGGAAAGCTGTAGAAACCTCACCATTAATTTTCCTTAAAATGAAAATCTAAATAGAAAAATGTATTTCTTAGTTTCTGAATGTTCTCATGAGTGACATGGTTTCAAATCAGGAAACAGATTTGGGTTGTCTGATGATAATAATAATAATAATTATTATTATTATTATTATTATTACTACTATTATTATTTCCTTTTTTGCCTCTAAGAAATGCACATTTGACATTTTTATTCATGACCAAAATCAGTCATAAAATGACGTCATTTGGAGCCAGAGTAACGTTAGAGATCGTGAGGTGGAGCCCAAACTCCTGCAGACCCAATCACAAG
Organism: Enteromius mattozi; assembly: GCA_032359235.1. Classification (NCBI taxonomy): domain Eukaryota; kingdom Metazoa; phylum Chordata; class Actinopteri; order Cypriniformes; family Cyprinidae; genus Enteromius; species Enteromius mattozi. The sequence goes on from JAUMHE010000068.1 coordinate 3,589,087, forward strand.
CTCACAATCATGACACCACACCCCGTTTTTATAGCATCAAATAACTAGTTTAAAGCAAACTTTTTAGAAAAACGAACACTTGAACATACGTCGGCATGATAACAACCTACAATGATGGAAACTACCCTTGTAAAAAAGATTATTTGAAGTGTAATTTAATTATTTAGTTTGTCTCACGTCCCATTAGATTACATGGAGAGGGCGGGGGTTATGACCTATACTGCAGCCAGTCACCTGGGGCGATCAAAGACGCGGTGGCTTCACTTTTTCCAAGACTCATGCGGCACACCCTCTCCGAAGCGGTATTCCAGATAGTGTGGATTTAAGCCTCTTTCACACAGCGATACCAGTAAATTTCCATCAAATGACCAGAACGACTTTACTGGTAAATTCAAAACTGCACTGTTCACACAGGAAACACCATTCTTTCTTTTCTCCGGAAAAGCACCATTCACACATCCATTCCAAAATACTGGTAATTTCTGTGACATCATCATTAACCTCTAAACAGCTGTGCTTGTATTTGTAAACATGCAGGGGTATATGCAGTCAGTCTTTTTGTTGATGGTTTCATTGCATCACTAACAGATCCTCTCAGGTGACGACAAATTTTTTCATCCGCCCAGATAAGGAGAAGCGTTTTAATTTCATTGTCGTTTTAGTTGTATGACATTTCTTTTATTTTTGTAAACAGTGCGGATTGAATGCGTCATCTGCATCATAATGTTCGGATTGGCCGGGAGTAGATGTCTTACGTCACCGCGTTCTGAAGTACGTGTGCTTACCGCTAATTTTCCTTCTGCGTTCACACACAGCAGAATCCTGGCAGTTTACTGGTAATGTTACAACCTTTCATACTGGTAAACTGCCAGAACGAATTTACCAGGATTTTTAAAAAGGGCCAATTCACACATGATCTCTTTCTGGAAATTTACCAGTCATTTTCCAGAACAGTTTTAGTGTGCGTTAAAAGGTACAGCACTTTGGCATTTTGAAGACCTGGGACAGCCTTGCACACTTCCTGCATGCACTCTCAAGTGGCCAAGACCGCAAGTGAGAGTATTTGGACAAAGCCTCGCGCCGAGTGGCACTTTCAACTGTGATCCGAGCGGATAAACGGTCCGTGTGGCCCCGATTCAGATGAGTCAAGCCGCTTTGTTCCACATTTGGCGCATAAACATTATATCGAACATTTATCAAGGTCATATCATTTAATCGAGGAAAATTATATTGTGATAATTAGAGTTATCGAATTATAGCCCAGCCCTACTTTAATTACTTTTTATTTACATGAGTTAGCCTAGTAGTTGTTTTGCTGTGATACCAAAACTGCTATTTGAGAACACTTAAATTTCACTAGAAACACTTTACAAGGTTCATTAGTTAACATTAGTTAAACATTAACAAAGATGAATAAATACTTTAATAAATGTGTTAATTATTGTTTGTTCATGTTAGTTGATACATTAATGTTAACAAATGACACCTTATTGTAAAGTGTTAGCAAAATCCTTATCACTGCACTTATTTCTTGGGTTAAATTGATTTCTATACTGACATACATATATATATATATATATATATATGTGTGTGTGTGTGTGTGTGAGAGTATTTTTTTTACCTATAAACGAGCTGCCATAGTTGACATTGTAATAACATAGCAATAAACAGTACAAAACAAAAACATCAGAAAATTTTTTGAAGGCTACCTGCCATTTTAAACATCCATTTACTTTAGCATTAGCAACTCATTTATTTTCCTACAGTTTTTGCTATGGTACCCAACTTGGCACTGATAACTGAAATTTTGTGTGGTACCCAACTACAGAAAATGTAGTATCGTGACATCACTAGTTAGGACTTTTGAGCTGCTCCTTCACTATGGGATTTCCATATGTGTGTTTATTCCGTTTTTATGACTTTGTCACTACAGAACAGCCGTGAAGATTAAGTTCATGCAAACAAGTAGAGTAGACATGTACCTCCAGCTCAGTTTCCTCCTCTGGAAGTCCCAGAAGACCCTTCAGCTCCTCGTCGTCCCCGGTTTTACTGTCCCCGACGCCGGAGCCCGGCTGACTCTGAGGTTTCTCCCGAATGGTGTAAACACGTGTGGAAGCACCAAACGACATGGTGGAGTCGATGGGAACCTGCTGGGGCTTGTGGGGCTCCAGACGAATGTGTCCGAGGAACGTACCATGTGCTACAGGAAGTCAACATACATGCTGGTTTACCGGTCCACTCTTATCTGTAGTATGTGGCATGACTGTCATTGGTCTGATGCACTTACTGCTGTTGAGGTCGATGAGAAACACTCTTTTCAAATGCCTGTGGTAGACGAGGGCCGCGTGCACCCGAGAACACGACTGATGGTCGATGGTGAAGTCACAGACGTCTGGGTTCCTCCCGAACAAATAATACTTCTTTTCATCAATGATCAGTTTCTGCAAAGAAAGCAATTCAGTGGGCTGTCTGCAGCCAAAGGAACTTAAACAACAAACACTGTCAGATACAATTGAGACTGGGTGGTGTGACAGCACAGTAAATGGGGTAGTAAAAATCTTATTGATTTAATAAAATTATCTTTTGGGTTGCATTCAATGAAAGAAAAAAACTTGATGCATTGTCTACTGATAAAAATGCTTGTATTTAGCACCCAGTTATTTACATTCAGTTTGTCACACATAAATAGTGCAGAAATGATTTGATTAGTCAAGAATTTGAAGAAAAATTACAGCAAGGTTTTTTTCTCTCTCCAGCAAATAGTCAATTTGTAACTTTTTTCAGAAAACTACTAATACAAAACGTATTGTCTTAATGTCCTGTGATTAATCCACTGGGAAAATTAGTCTATTAGTTAAACGTGTTACTCTGTTCAGCTCTAGGTGCCACTCTATACTGCCACAAGCTAAGCTCCCATGACATGAAATGACTTGTAGCAGCATTTGTGTGATACGGCCCATGCCTGCTCAAGTATTTTCTTAATGTGCCCTAGAGTTATAACACCTGAGGGAGCGACTCCCCTCTCAGAGCTTAAATCTCAGGGTCTTGTGTTTCTGTAGCACCGTTTGGACCCGACAGCCACAATCACGCATGCATCAGTATGAGAAAACTCAACTGAGCCGCAGACAGATAGGTCAGTATCTGGTACATCACGGTCGATCACAGAATGATTCAATGCACAAATAAACCCATATTTAAAGGTCTCATTTGTTTGTTTTTGTGCTTTTTTATCTTGGACAGAGACGTGCTGCTTTAAGAATCCTTAATTCTTTACACTTTTGTGTTCTGTGGAAAACAATAACAGCATAGAGGTCTGGGACAACACAAGAGGGAGTGCATGGAGCACTTTACAACAGCAAACCCGTCACATTATTAGCAGATATTCTTAAAACTCAATGCAATACCTCAACAAGTTTGTCTCCTTTCACCACGTCCAAATGCAGTCCTGCTGGAGGCTTTCCTGCCCTGAAAAAAACAAGGCATGAATGAACTCGTGAACACCCCCAAAATCATCTACCAACGAGCATTTCCTCAAAACAATGTCATAAATAAAGCATATAGCATCTGTAAACATCTACTCCGATTAAATAAACGCTATATACACAAAGAATGCAATTTGTAAAACAAGTTTAAGTTTCACAGTGTGGCGGTAGATCTGCTAAAGAGCACGAGAGCTAACAGTTCGCTGTAACACTGACTGTTGTTTTTATGCTGGATGCAGTAAAGCCTTATTCACGCACTAAATCCAGCTAGTACAGGAGTGTGTTTTTTTGTTTGTTTTTTACCATGATGGACAGTCGAAAGATGGGTTATTTGCTGTAGTATCTGTTGCCATTGTCACACATTCCCCCCTGCAACAAGCACGCCGAGCATCTTGGGTAATCAACTCAAACGGATCGTCTTCCGGCTCATTAATATTAAAAAAGCAACGCGACGTTCCTTTAAATCTCGCGATTGATTGGCTTAAAAACAGACGTGGGTAAGTGGGCGTCACTCAACTGGCGAATTGGCGAATCACGCGGTGGTGAATGACGGGCACTAGTAAACGCCCCTTTAGGAAGTCCAACCAATAGCAGTCTGTCCTAATTAATATTCATGAGCTAAGCATTAGCCATATAAGGACTTGGAACTTTCCGGGAAACTGTTGTGTACGCAGAAGGCAACACAAACGAAACCGCATAAACAATCAAGACACAGTTATTGTATGTTGAGACAATAAGTACATGTATAATTATTGACACTGAATTGAAATGTATCCATTTAAATAAATATATAAAAATATGCAAATAAAAGGCTTGTGTGCAGTTGACTAATGTTAGGATACATAGTGTTTGTGGTTCTGGGTGAGTCCCTCTGAGACTTCCTCTCTGAACTATAGTTTCTGAGAGAGTGCAAACACTAGATCACAGTGTGTGATTGTCTGTCAGCTGTGAGAGATGGGAGACCTCCACTCTCTGCGACTCTTCATCAACTGTCTGGATCAACAGTCTCTCCCCCGCATACTGCAGATCTGCTCTGGGGTTTATTTCCAGGGTAGGTTTATATGATTTTACTCTCTTTCTGCATTTTCTGGATGAGACTTTTTTCAAGGTATAAAAAACACAAAACAAGCAGCAAGATAATACAAAGTTTTTTTAATTTTTTTTAATTGTGTTCCACTATGTCCATACATTTTTCAATTCATCAGTTGTTAATAATTCTCCCTGTTGTATCTTACAACATCATCATTTTCTAAAATGAGGAACAAAAATGTTTTCATAATACCCACATTGTGTTGAGACTTTGATATTAGCCACAGAGATGGACAATCATTTAAAAATACTGACATTTAAAATCTCTAATGGAGCTATGACCGCCTGTACAAAATAGACAGGCACAGGCGAATGTGACTTGGTCAGTTTCTGTTTAGATTGACCTACTTTTACATTTGAAAACAGAATGAAAAAAATACAAAACTAGACAATGTGCATACGAAGCCTGAATGCACAATATCATATTTTATCCCTGGGATCTTTGAAACCCTAAACTGAAGTAATGTGAAATGAGGCAAGCGTGCCTGAAAGTTAAAAGTCTTACTTCAGTGTAACGCTTTTGTTATTGAAATGGCTTTAAGATCTTTTTTTTTTTTCATTGTCAGTGTGGTTTACACTGTGCATCCTTAGTTCAAGTAGATGTGTGACCGAAAGTTTTGCTTCAAAAACCAATAGTTTAGAAAGAGGTAAAAGGGTGATTTTGATTCATATACTATAGATTGTATGCAGTATAGTAGTTTTATTGTCTGTCAAATTTGCTTTAACATGCATAGTCATAATTGTGTATTTTAAATCAGTGGTTGTCAGAAGTCAGATTTTACATTTAATATCAAATAATGACCTCAGCACAGTATCAAAGAGGTTTGTGATACAAGAAATATCAAATGAAATTAGTTTCTGAAGAAGTTTCTGAAGTCACGAAACTGTTCAGTTTGGCATTTGCCAAGCGACAAATGGATTTGCATCAAAATACATATTTAAGGAATAGTTTTTTTAAATTCTATTGTTTATTATGTATATTTTCCTGTGCACTTTCCCCGTGCTGAACACAACAAACCTGCCACCCAAGCCAAGTTTAGATCTACTGCTTCAAATAAATAGGATGTTGTGCCTTTGAAGTAAAATATTGAAGTAAAAATAAAACTAAAAAAAGGCTGCTAACTATAAGCACTACGCCTCATCACAAAGGAAGATCATATCATATTCAGAATAATTTTCAAATTGTTTTTCTTAAATGCATATCTGTTATCTGAATACCTTTTAGGGGGGTTTAGGAGCAGAATATGAATTTCTGTTATGAGACATGTGTCGGTATCATACATACATCATCATAGAGCACATGCTTATCAGGCATTTTAGGTAAACATAATAAGTGATTAGGGAAATAAATGATGAAATATGATTTTATATGCAAATGTTGCTGAGGTATCTCATTATTTTACTTATTTTATCATTACGCATTGCTCATGAAAAGCAAATCAGAGACTTTTACCAGATTTACACTGTTTATAGTATAGCAAAAGCCATGTTTACCTTCATATTGTGTATAGTAAGGTATATCGTCTTCTAATATCTTTTACACCATGGTTGAGAATCTTTGTGCAAATCATTCTGCAAAGTTTGGTTCAGGTGCAAGTGTCCTGGAGCTGTCGAAGTCCTAAAAATGAATTAAAAACTCTATTAAATACACGTACGCAGTATACATAGAAAGTGCAAATTACAAATGTGTTCAATTTATCAATTTAACCTAAGATTTAAGTGCAGTGATAAGGATTTTGCTAACACTTTACAATAAGGTGTCATTTGTTAACATTAATGTATCAACTTTTTTATTGTTTTCATAAGGCTATGGCATGTTTGACTTTGTGATCAAAGTCCAAAGTCAGGAAATTCCTATAAAATGAACACAGGAAGTTATACAAACACGGCATGATGATGTGCTATTTATTTTCAGGTTCCATTTATGAGCTTTCAGGGAGTGAAGTGTGTTTATCTACTGGAGATTTGGTGAAGGTGATTGGTTTAGAGCTTCTGTCCGTGTCTTGTGAGGAGATTGACACTGGAGCTTCATTTGAGTTGCCTACTGAATATTCAGGTGAGCCACTAAACAACAGCAAGGTGTTTCTAGGTAAATTAATACAAACTACAGTTGAGTATTTGGACCTAGAGAAACCTCTTCTTGTGTTATTCCACACCTGTTTACATCGAGTAAATAACAGCACATATGATTAGAAGTAGACACGATTCACCTAGTATTTTTCATTTAAAGCATTGTTGAAAATAAAGATTGGACAAACATACAGATCCTATTTTATTTTATCCTATCCTATATTCTTCATCATATTGTGCCTGGATGTTCAAACCAAGCAATGCTTTAAGTTGGGATCATGCATTTAATACCAAATTATAGGAAGAAAAGAAATTATTAACAACAATTAAATGTAAATATTTAAGGATAAAAACCCAAGGTGAAAAAAAATACACTTCCATAATGTATACTATTCACACTACTTCACAAATCTAAGTGTACTCAACTTTAATATACACTCTCTATTTAAAAAATGTATTTATTTACCAAGTAATTACCCCTTGAGTGTACTAGTGTATGAGTTCAAGTGTACAAGAAGTTGTAACTAAATTCATTTTTAAAAAAGATAGTATGTTTAAAGCATATTTTAGTTTATATTCATGGTGTCCCAAAATAGCAGTTAAGTACACTATATATTGTACACTTATAAATGTTTATTTTAAAGCAATAGTTCACACCAAAAAATGAAAATTCTGTCATCATTTACTCACCCTTGAGTAGTTCCAAACCTGTATGAATGTCTTTGTTCTGCCGAAGACAAAGGAATATATTTTGAAAAAAGTTTTGGTCACCCATTGACCTCCATAGTAGGGGGAAAAAAACTATGCAATTCAATGGTTACTCAAAACAGCCTGGTTACAAACTTTCTACAAAATATCTTCCTTTGTGTTCAGCAGAACAAAGAAATCCATACAGGTTTGAAACTACCTGAGGATAAGTAAATGATGACAGAATTTTCAGTTTTGGGTGAACTGTTCCTTTAAGTACAAAGTTTTTAAATGTTAAGTACAAAATTATAGGTGGAAATATTGCACTTTAAATACATAAATCCACCTGGAACAGCTTAATCCAAAGCAGCTGTCTATCCATGAAGAAGACATGATGCTACAGAACCTAAGCCTTCAACGTGGCTGTGGTTCAAAGAAATTAATTTGTAAACTAACACCCTGTGCATCTCTCTAGGTCACTTCAGTCTCGTCGCTGAGGACCTTCCGTACAACACAATAGAGGAAATGGTGGGTTTGTGTCCTGTTGGAGTGGACGCCTGTGGCTCCTTCACCTTCATATGCAGAAACGAGCTGACTATAGACAACTTCACGCTACCCGCAGGAAGACAGCTGACCCTGCTGTCAGTGGAGGTGGCCAGAGATGGAGAAAGACTGGCACGCTGTCAGGTGCTGGGGCACAACATGGCCTCTGCAGAGATACTCCTTCCTCTGGCACTCAAAGGAGAGTTTTACGAGTGTCAAAGTGACCACGGCTACTCTCTACAGGAAATCATGTCTTCATCTAGACTGAGCTCCCGTCGCTTCAGCAGCAAAACTGAGAACAACAGTGGAAGCTCGTTGATCTTCAGCCCAGTGTATGAAGTCAGTGCCATCATGCATAGTAAGTACAACAGTGTTACTTGGTAAATATTTGTCCTTTTCCCAAAGCCAAAGCTAGATCTATAATTGTCCAGCACATGGGGTTCTGCAGTGATGATGTATTTTAGGATCACATTGGTTCCCTTGACAAAAACCCAAAATATTTTCCCATTGGATTTTTGCAGAAATTAAGCTGTGCACAACCTTTGAAGTCCTATTTAGCCACTTGTTAGCAACCGCCATTTTAAAGACAAAGTTAAAAGTTGTAGAATGAAATGTGAAAATATCTTGCACTTATCTTGTGTGAACCACAGACCCCATGTCAGGCGTTTAACCAAAAACCCATTGAGAAACCCACTGACTTCACAACAGCAAAATGTGAACTCGTTTCCAGGTTTTGGGTTCACAAAAATACATTATAAGCATTATAAAAAAATAACAATCATGAACTGGTGAAGAAGCTCCACTTCTCATAGAAACCATCATCGTCTTGAAACGCACAGGTTGGACAAACTCTTTGATGATAAAATATTGCATGTCTTTTTTTTTTTGTGCTAATTTTAAATGATGCCAGTAGTGTTTAAGATTCTGGTATTTCCAAATTAAAGTGGATAGGAGTTGTTTTTGCACACCTGGAGTAACTACCTCAATGCCTTGCAAATATGGCCACAGAGTTAACAGTAAAGTAGTCTGAAGTAGAAATGATATTTGATATGAATTGTATTATAACTTCTAATGACTACATCAAAAGCAGCTTGTAATTTTTAATCAAATTACTTTTAGTGCTTATATATGTATGTATATATATATATATATATATATATACACACACACACACACACATATATGTTCTTAAATTTGCCACAACACATTTTATTGTAAATCTAACCCCTGGTTTCACAGACAAGTGCTAGTCCTAGACTAAAATGTAAATCTGGGTTGCTTCAACTGAAAGAAACTTGCAGTGACTGATCTTAGAAACAAGTCAGTGCCTTTGTTTTCTCTTAAAGGAATAAAAATTGTGCCATAATTTATTCACCTCCAATCTATCCTAGGTGTATATGACTTTCTTCTTTCAGACGAACATAGTCAGAATTTTATAAAATGTATCCTGGCTCTTTCAAGCTTGGTAATGCTGGTGAATGGCGGCCATGATTTTAAAGCTCTGTAAATCTTACGTCATGCGTTGAGTTAGAGGTCAAAAAGCCAGAAACTTGACTCTCTCATGAGCTTATTATTTAGGTTATAATTTTAAATATATAAATATTTTTGTTACAAAAACCCATCGATCTGCTTCAGAGGACATGTGATAACCCCTCGAAGGGGTATAGGTTAGTTTTACGAAGGATATATAGTATGCCATTTATGGAGCTTCAAAATATTGGCCGCTATCCATCAGCATTACCAAACTTAGAAGAGCCAGGATACATTTATTAAAAACTCAGACTTTGTTCGTCTGAAAGAAGAAAGTCATATACACCTAGGATGGCTTGGGGGTGAATAGATTATGACGCCATTTTCAATTTTTGGTGAACTATTCCTTTAAGATTCACACCAGTAATGCTTTTTCTAAGGCATGTTTATAAAAATTACTTACAGTAAATGTCCTAAATGAACTATGCCCTAATCCTGGCTTAGACTAAACCCTGTCTATGAAACCAGGCCTAAAACACTTGGACCAGCTCAAGGTCTTTTGGTTAACTACAGGCCAATGTGTTTTGGAGTAGAATTGCTGTCTTCCATGATTGGGAGTGCACCTGTTATAGAGCAGGGGAGTTCAATTGTGCTCTTGGACTGCCATTATCCTGCAAAGTTTAGCTCCAATTATAATTAAACTCATCTGAACCAGTTAATCAAGGTCTTCAGGATTTCTAGAAACATGCAGGCAGGTGTGCTGGAGCTAAACTTAGCAGGACACTGGCTCTCCAGCAGCAGGACTAGACACCCTAATCATAGAGCAGAGGTCACCACGTCTAGTGCTGGAGGGCTGGTGTCCAGCAGATTTTAGCTCCAACTCTAATCAAACACACCTGAAGCAGTTAATCAAGGTCTTACTAGGTATAATTGAAACGTCCAGGCAGGTGTGTTGAGGCAAGTTGGAGCTAAACTCTTGGAGGACTGAGTTTGATGACCCCTGTCATAGAGGATTAATGCATGGAAATGGTCTTGGAATAATATTTATTTATTTATTTGTTTTTTACATATAGTGAGGAAGAACGTAGTCAAGTTCCCATCCAGCCTGGAAGTGGATGTCCAGGACGTGACAGAACAGTACCAGGATTTAGTTTTTGTAACTCCATTTTCAATGACTGAAGTTGCGAGTCAGCCAGCGCAGTCCTTCCCGACTATGGCAGAGATCCTCGATGGCCCAGAAGGCAACCAGTTTTTTAATTGCAGTTGGTTCCAAGAACTGCAAAAAAGCATGCAGCTTGTGCTGCACAGGTGTGGCACAACAACAATGATCTTAGCCTCAACTCCAAAGGGGAGGAAGGGGAAACAGTACTTCATCATCTCAGAGCGGTATGGTGGACGAATGAGAAGGAGGGCAAGGGAATTTGAATCGGTGTACGAGCTCTACTTGGCATCGCTGCAGTCTCCGGGTTTGAAAGTAAGCGTGACCCGGCACAGCGAGGCGGTGGAGGAAGAGGGAATGCCTGCGCTCAGTGTCGGAGAGCAGCTGGAGGTTCTGGGGATAGCGCAGATGGAGAAATCTGGAGCTGCTCAGAAAGTAGAATGCTTAATTTGTAAACGGACTATGGAGGAGGACGATGACGATGAGGATGACGAAGAGGACGAAGAGGAAATCTCTCTGCCGCTCTTTATGACCAGTCACTTTGTGGAAAAGCTTTCAGACAACAAAAAGTATAAAATAACAGATTTGATAAGCAGCACTTTGCCCCTGGATGTTAAAGTTGTGACTCGGGATAAAGACCTAGAAAAAGACCCCCTGATGGGGTTAGCAGCTATTAAGCTCGAGGAGACTTTCACCGAGACCACGGTGTTGACGAGTCTACCACATAAACCAGACTGGTGCTTCGAGCTGCCAGTGCGCTGGTTACAAATGTCTCTCTGTTTCAACTCCGATCATTTGCCGCTGTCCCCAGAATGTCACATAGAGACAGTCACAGAGATGACAGAGAAATTCTACTATGAATATCATAAACTCGTAGGCAAAATTGAGGAACCACCTCCTCGTCCACCAAAGAGAAAGCCATCCAGTTCAGAAGTGCCCAAGAAGTCCTCCAAGTCTGAATCGAAAGCGGGAAAATTAAAGAGCGCTGTGACCAAACAGCTCGACAGTCTTTCTCTGGGTCCAGCGTTGGGCAAACGGGCTCCTCCTCCACCTCTGCCAGAGGATGTAAGCATCAAACTTTATTCACCCACTATAACAAAAATGCAGAATTCAGATATGGTTTCATAATGAGTCATTCTTAGATCAGCTATTACAGGATTGTCTATTGCTATGTTTTCCAAAATTCCCCTCTGTGGTTTTTGAGTTACGGAAAAATCATTTGCTCGCATATTTGCATAGATTTAATTTCTTAGTTAGTGACAAAAATAACTTTTCCCTCTAAAATTGACCTTTTATAAGGGCTCATCTATGTAAACCTCGCTGAACACATCACACAAAATGAACCTCGCTGAACACAAAATACTAAGTTTCTCCTAGTAACAAAATTCTTTTTGTAGAAAAGTGCGTGGTTCCTCCTAAAATTAAAGAAAGGATCCTAGTAATTCAGAAATCATCTTAACCTTTAAAAGTGGTCTTAAGGTCCGAAACTGTTAGGAGCACAGACAAGGACTTTTAAGAAGTTTAAGAGTTTCTCAAGAGAAAATGGACGAAACATGAAGAGGAAGAAGAAATATGTTGCACACAATGTATGACAGTGAATTAATAAGACGCTACACATTAGATCATGTTTGTGACTGATCTTAGAGACACGCTAACATCTCCAACACCACACAGAAATGCCATAGAGACAGAAATGGAAGTAATCACTACAATTACATATTTAGCAACTGGAAAATGATGATTATGGTGTGACACAAACAATTACAGCACTTTCAGAACCTGTTTGTGTCACTTTTCATTTCCTATGAAATGTTAAATATGACAGCATGGTAAATAAAGAATAATCTTATCTTTGTGTGAGTGAGTGAGTGAGTGAGTGAGTGAGTGAGAGAGAGAGAGAGAGAGGGAGAGGGAGAGAGAGGGGTAACAGTAAAACAGGAAAAATTACACCTGTAATTTCAAAGTGAACACTTATAATAGACCCTACTCTTAAAAGCGCTTTTATTTTTTATCACCCCTAATCCTACCCAGTACCTGAACTTAACTACTGCACTAACTATTAATAAGCAGCAAATTAAGAATTTATTGAGGGAAAAGTCATAGTTAATAGTTAACAAGTGTTACCTAAATGGATCACTTAGCTTGTTGGTTTCCTTCATTTTCAACAAGAGCTTGTAATTCATAATGGCAAATGTAATTTGCTTCTTTCGTTTGGTGGAACAAAATCCATGTGTCCAAAACTCAAGGGTGAGAAAAAGATCGAGTTTTTAACTATTAGTACACACATAACCTTTCGCTTATACAGTTTGCTGCAAATAGCATGTGGGATGGTAACCATGCGTGTTTATGACTGAACAGAAACACACTATCATCACACGTTCCTCTTTTCTTATTTGTTTAGCTGGCTCAGCAGCTTATGAATTAATTTTTTTTTTCTTGTGTAACTCCATTAGACTCCAGGCCAACCCCCTCCACTATTGCCTAGGAAAAGCACATCAATAGCTGACAGCGTCAGTGCACACAATATGTATGTAAAAAGCCCCACGGCATCACAAAAATCGGGTAAGTTTCTCTTAGCGTTTTAAGACGATCGTTGCAAGCTAGGTATTTGGAATAGCCCATTGTGGAGCTGAAAGATTGTATAATAATCTATTCTTTCCTTTTCTTCTTCCAAAAAAACAGAAAGGAACCTCTCCGACTCTGACCATGACTATGAGTCTATCGAAGAAACAATTAAAACCCCCCATGAAAGCTTGTTTTATTAGTTCAAAGACACTTGTGTTCTGCCAAAGAAACCTAAGAAATCCAAAAAAGCTGCAGCTAACGTGGAGTCTGCACTGCACCAGCACCGAATGCTAATCTGAAATACTTTTCCCTGTGTTTCAATACTCAAAGACAACGCAAGGTTTAACAAATACAACATTTATTTGTAAATCAGACAATGTCCTTTTCACTGTTTTTTCTTTACGGCATGCTGAAGTCCAAAGAAAATAGCTTTAAATGAGTGTGCTTTTATTAAAATACCAACTGAAATTATTATTATTTTTTTTCATGAACGCTATGTAGACAAGAAACAGGCTTATTAAGGCAATACAGATTAGTTAGCCTTCATTGTCTGTTGATCTGAAGTGGTCCTCATCGATCGTGGAGAATATGTGTCCCTCGTTGCTGAGAAAATCCACAATTTGCCTGTAAGAACAGAAAGAGAAGTGAGACTCAAACTGGTGTGAAAAGGACTAGTGTTTAACAGCGAGGTGTTTTTTTGCAGCATACAGACACTCTGGGTTGAGTTTGTAGATGTTTCCCCCCCCCACACAGTTGTCTTTGTTTAGCATTTCATAGAAAGGGTGTTGACAAGCATTTGCATGCTGCAATCTTAAAAAACATCTGGTGCTATCATCATTAGTTCACCAATGCAACTTCAAATAAAGCCTGTTCTCCTTTTTTACCTTCAAAGAATCCTATCGTGGTTTGCACAAACTTTAGGCAGCTAACATTTACAATAATAACCTTTATTAGTAAATGCTGCTCACTTATCATCAATTGTAATTGATGAAGACTGATGCTAAAAATGTCGATAACAGCAAAAAAAAAAAAAAAGTACATTAAAATACAAAAGTTACTTTAATTTGTAATAATATTTTACAATATCAGTGTATTTCTGATGAAAAATGCTTTGATGAGCAGAAGAGCCTGTAATGTGGGTTATCATCTCAGGATCAGTAGATGCTGTCACTGATTTACTGCTGTCTTTGCAACTTTAGATTTAGCAAAGAAAGCTTTACACAGAATGCCAGTTATGAGCAACATTACTATGACGCATGTGACTGGACACCAAGAGCGGGTCCACCGTGATCATTAACATCTCAATAATTGCTTAGTCTGGTATTTCTCACGCAGGTGACACTTTATCATCGGTTTAGCGCTCATATCTGTTTGACACTATCATCTCACACTTGTTACTTGTTATTAATTCTAGTGGTTAGAATTCACTCTACTCTACTTTTGTTTTTTGCGCACACTGTCACACATTTATTTGCTGATTTTTATTTTTGTACAGTTGCCATTTTTCTCAGCATTGTTATCTACTGAGGAATCAGAACAAACCAGCTGGACTGTTTTAGAGGATGTACCTGCAGAACAGCACTTTTTATTTTATAAAAACACCTTCCTGATGCGCACGTACATCTGGTGTGGCTTGAAAAGGATTATATATTTAAAAAGGTTCGCTTACTAACTACGTGCTGACCTTTAAGTGGTTAACTCTTCAACTGCCGTGTTGAAAACCTTAAAATAACCCATTTATTGTATCCCGTCACAAATGACAAGGCTTTTAAGAATTGCTTGCAGATGTCTCATCATTTTGTCGTCTTGTTCTTTCAATTAGCACTGGTTTTGCATTTCTTTGTGGAACTAGATAATCGTATACCTCACTGATCTGAACTCATGCACCTCAGATTTTGAGTTTTTTTCCCCCTAAATTTTTTTTTGCTTTTTGCATTTGAGTTTTTCAAATTCAAGTTTTAATCCACTACAATAACTAGCTTTTTCAGGAAAATTAATATCGTCTTAGGGTCAAAATGAGTGGAAAATAAAAATGAAATTAGATGCAAAACTGTGCTTACTTTGTTAAACGTAGAACTAAAAGAAAAGATCTTGAAATACCATTTCTACATAAGAACAGAATCAGCCTCATAAATTGGGAAACAAATGATGAGAACTTAGCTGAAGTTCATGCAAAACCTCACATGAACACCTTACCTTGACACAAAATAAGAGGAAGCCCATTCAGGGAAATAAAAGACGTGCTATTCCCCAAAGTTCATTTGACTTAAAAGAAACTGAAACTAAAAAAAGAGGAAGAGCACTGCCTAACCCCTCTCTGGGTTAAGGTCCACTATAAAACAAGGATATTATCATTTTGAATTTTTAAATTAGGTTTATTTTAATATCTTCTTCAAATTTCCTATAATTTCAGTTTATTTCAGTTAGTTTCTTTAATGGTTTAAGTTTAAAATATTCCTGTTTAGTTTTTATACGTTTCAGTTTTAGTATAGTAATTATACTTTAGCGGAGGTAAAGGAACAATTCCTGTGTAGACCTAAGCAAGACGTTACATTTTAGCAAAGTTTAATGTTAGCACAGTTAACTCTTATGCAAACCTATGAAAATAAAATAAACCTTTACAATTGAACACAAAACTAAAATATCCAGTTTATATGAATAAGATGTATTCATTCATATTCATGTTGATATTTCAATCATATTAAAGACCTTGTAAAACATGCCAATAGTTTACAAACAACAAGCTGATCAAGGTTTTGGTTTTCGGAGCTGAATTCTGCAGGACAATGACCCTCCAGTGCTGGATTTGAGGAAACATGTTCTTAGTGTCATTGAAACTCTGTAAACTTTATTTTTGTTCAATGCATTAAAATGGTTGGATCTTTTGCACAGACGAGTGCTGTTTCTGCCTCTATAAACGAACACAATAACAATCTGAAATGCTTTGAAACGGTGCTCGTGTCATGCACTCGAGCCGGACGCTGCCATAGTAATCGCAAAGCTTGACAAAATGACTATATACTAAAGTCTCTGTGAACAGCCGCTCAGCTCACATGCATGAAGCACCTTCTACAGAGGTTTCACTAAACAAGTCAGTCTTTCTGCCACAGAACAAGAACTTAAATCAAGAACACAATTATTTTTGCTAATTATTTTAGTTGGTTTTTCAGTTACTGTTGTTAGTTTAAGATTTCATTTATTTAGAACATTTCATTTTATTTCAGTTTAAAAAAATGTTTTTAGACCAATAGTCTCAATTTCTAGTTTGCTACAAAAGCTCTTTCTGTGTCCCGGGAGAAGTCTGTACCTGATGACAGTGACGCTCATGCTGTTCAGCTTCTGCTTGAGGTCGTGCATGCTGATGCCTTGAGGCTCGTGACAGCTCTTGATCAGACCCAAAACCTGCACAAACAAAGACCAGAACCCACTTCAGAAACACACACACATTTGGAACCTGTGATACTTTTTACAGGATGAATAAAATATATTTTTTTATTTGATTAATAATAATAATAATAATAATAAATAATCATTCAGGGTGTATTCAGACCAGGAAGTCCACTAGTTCACTTGCATTGGTCTGGGCCAAATACATGTGTTAATGTTTTTTTGGTTTGGTGCGGTTCACTTTCACACTGCCCTTTTTGCAAATGAACCCGAAATTGTAAACAAAAGCACACATGCACTGAGGTCATGCATTCATTGGACAGAAATTCTCAAGCAGGAAGAAACAGGAACATGCTAATCAGATCTTTCGTAGTGCAATTTCTTTTCTTTTACTGGTGTTACCAGATACTAATGCAATATGAAGAAACCTATGAGCATCATACCATGTTGTAATTAAGACATGCCGAAAATAAAATCTATAGATACTTTTAATACAGCATATTAAAATATTAGTTTAAACATTTAACCTTGATAATTGTGCGCTCTTTCAGATATGGGAAAGAGCTACCTCGCTTTCATACAGACTATATAATCAGATAATATTCATTTCCGATTTTAATTCATTCATTTAAAAGTAGACGCAAGCTTTATATAGATATATTTCTCATGTCTATATTATAGAATATTATATATTTCTAGATTCAGCTGAAAGTGAAGGCGCAGAGGGTTAAAGACGCTGCATTCAATTTTATCTTTAGACTGGAAATTTAGATTTAAAATTCAATATTGATTTTAGAACTACTGAAATTATTTACATTATGTAACACAAGCACTTTATAAGTAACTGTAATTAAATGACCTAAAAATGAACAGGAAACCCAACACTGGTGTGCATTCACAATACCAAGAAAATGTATTTTTAATAAAGAAAACGTAGGTTTCCGTTTTTTGTGGGAACTCTCCATAGGTGTAATGGTTTTTATAATGTACAAACCATATTTTCTATGGCCCTACTACACCTAAACTTACCCCTTACAGAAAACTTTTTGCTATTTCAGATTTCAATAAACTCCATCCAGTGCACGTTATAAGCTTGTTTCCTCATGCAGAACAAAAAAAAAAACCCAAAAACCACAAAGTCTGAATTTACTGGTATTGCTATCTTTGTGGGGATAAATACCAGGTACACACACACACACACACACACATCCCATTCAACTCTTGTGCAATGAAGCATTTTTGACTCACTTGATTCTGGTTAGCACTCAAACCATTGACTAGCATCATACTAGCGCCAGAATAGCTTCCTGTGGAGCTCATGCTAGTGTGTGCCGTGGGCATCATGTTCGTTCCTGCACCTCCTCCCATCTATAGCAGAAAGGGCATTGATTACCAAACACACCAATCACAACAGAGAAAAAAAAACATTAATGAAACTGTTAGAGAGAGATTGCCCAGCCCTAAGAGATAATAACCGGGTCAACATTTTGCTGCTGTCCCCTATGGCAGTTTCAATATTATATTTTATATCATTTACAGCACTATGATTTTAGATGAATAAAATCAAACAGAGCTGTACAATTAAGTCATGATATAGACTAGTGTCTGTGTGTGCAAAGTCTGCATGGTCTGTGTCACAGTTTGGTCTGCTGCACGAACTCAAGCACGCATGACACTCGTCTGCATCTCACTATATAAGGTCAGGACGTTCATCTCCAGCGCTGCCCTGTGACACACTTCCCCAGCAATTTAACATTTCATGTGAGAAAAGCTACCATCAGATACACACGGAAACACAACAACCCATTGAAATAAAGTTTAACTTATTCAGTTTATGACAGAAATACATTAACTGTACAGTAGAATATACTCTCGGTGTAGTAACAATACATTTAACTGAAACATTACTTTAAAGAAACAGTAAACCTCTGTTGTGCTGCATTTTGCTTGCCCAAAAATGAGAGGATTATTCCAACATCATTTAATTACTTGTTTGAAAATGTGAAGGTCTATGCATTTATTTGACTACCACAGTTTTATTATGTGCTGCCGCCATCTTGTCCTGACATCTATATTCCCACCAGCCTAAATCAGACGGGGGATTCGATTAACTTCGGTGGAGATGCACTTGAAAATGGTGTGTTCCGTGATTGAAATAAATCGCTTTCTGATGTTTACTCATGTTCATTTCTTTCTTTAAATAACTGTGGAAAGATGGCCGTTTCATGTGTTAAGACAATACAGCGATCTGTCCAGAGACCTTGTTTCATACCAGAAGTAACCGGCCCTGTCTTCTGTCGGTTGTTGGCAGTTTCCTCTTTGCTCTGCGATGTATTTTTCACATGTAGTGTGAGGGCAGCATTGTTTGTTGGTCATGGCAACAGTAACTTAGGAAGTGTCCTTTTTTTTTGCAAACGGTCAATAATTGCAATTTTAATACATATTAAATTGAAGTTTTATTTTAGTTTTTCAATTACTTCCACATTGCTTTTTATTATCAAATGTGAACGAGAAATATTTAAACGGAAAACACAGAATGTGGGGGAAATCTACTGATTTCATACTGTGATCGATCTTGCAGATGAAGTCTATGATCTACTATTAAAGTGAATCGTGGAGAACGTGATCTTTTATGTCTTCATAATAAGGTTCAAACTAGAGCAATGATTGCCTAATAGATGACAGTGGCTGGTCAAATGAAAAATCAACAAAACATGAGCTGGCAGTAATAATGCAATTAATCAAATTTTAGTTTCGATTTGTGAGGCATTCCGTTCCATTCCTTTAAAGCAGTGCATTTCACTTCCACTACACTTAACGTCCAAAAACCCTGCATTAGTTTCCTTCATGACCATTTCTATTATGTACAAATAAGCACAGCAGAAATGTCATCTTTGAGCTGCAGTGTGCACTAGAGGAAAGCAGAAGTGTAGGGTGAGAAAGATACACAAGTCTCACCATGCTCTGTGGTTTGCTCTGCTGCGTATGAGCGTTCACAACCTCCAGCATGTGTGAAGTGACTTCATTCATGTCCTCCAGCACTCGGACGCTGAACGCAACCAAAGAACGGTTATTCTGCAATGAGACCAAAAACTCCTGGTTGGTGTTTATATCTTACTCACATATATAGTACTGAAGATGTTTAGGGAGCCAAGATGGGTTACTCTATTTGAAGATAAACACTTATAGTGCACAAGGGAGTTATGAACCTGCTGACCAACAAACTTCCAGCAGAGGATCATAAACAGTGATCTTTATTGCATGAATTAAAAAAAGATTCTATAATTTCTCAAATGGCAGAATGCACAGGAAATTAGGTCTGCCGTTAAATCATGAAAAATCACAATACTGCATTCGATATTAGGCAATATAAAGTACGGCATCTCGTCACTGAAGCATGGTTCTGTGGTCAGTATTAAATCTCCATCTGAAGAGAAGGAGAAACTCCAAATATGCCCTGAAGAAACCCAGGAAATCCCTATAATGCTAGCTGAATAAACAAAATTTAACCACATTCATTGATTCAAAGTGACTAATAAAGACACAATATGGCAATACAATATAACTGTTCTTTATATGATTGTCTTTATAATGAAGTATATTATAATTCAGTGTCTTTATCACTGCTTTATATACATACATACATACATACATACATATACACACACACACACACACAGTGGGTACAGAAAGTATTCAGACCCCCTTCAATTTTTCACTCTTTGTTATATTGCAGCTATTTGCTAAAATCATTTAAGTTCATTTTTTTCCTCATTAATGTACACACAGCACCCCATATTGACAGAAAA
>JAUMHE010000068.1:3611235-3630576 GCA_032359235.1 Enteromius mattozi
TTAATAAATCTGGAAAATGTCTACAATTCTGTGTTTTTCTGTCAATATGGGGTGCTGTGTGTACATTAATGAGGGAAAAAAATGAACAAATGATTTTAGCAAATGTCTGCAATAAAAATAAAATAAAAAAAAAAAAAAGAGTGAAAAATTTAACTTTCCGTACCCACTGTACTTCAAACAAACTTCTTTTTTGTTCTTCATTTGAGGGCAAAAATTCAATTAATTCAAGTTCACATTTTAAGATCTTTTTTTTTCTTCTTAAATCAAGGTAACGCGGTTTGGAATAGGCTTGGGCGGTAATACGGTAATATGAAATATATAAAATAGCAACGGTATCAGTTTCAATACCGTTATACCGTCATAAAAAACAATTCACTTATATAGGAGACAAGGATTAAATATTAAATATAATTTAATGCTTAAAAATGCATATGCATGGTTGTCATCACGTGACAGCGTGGAGGAGAAAGAGAGAGGTGGGGAAAGATGGCGAGTCGCGCACCGCTCCCGCAAAAATATATATTATTTTCTCCCGCAAAAGCCCGCAGGTAAACATGTAAGTAGTTTTATTTTCACCGCTTCTTCCCGCTACTATATTATTTGTTTCACTTGCTTCCCTTTTGAATATAAATAAAAAATAAATGGAAAATAAACAAATATGTTTCGTTTTATTGGAGTTTAATTAAATGGAATAATGAACATGGACACGATCGAGGAGCTTTTCAGAACATGCAGTTAAACAAAATAATGATAAACGTTGATTTCTCAAGTGGTCAAACAGAAAAGCATATGGCCCAATACTGCTTCAGAATGTGCGTTAGCCTTTTTTTCCTTCAGCAATGTAGAAAAAACAAGTACAACTTATCTTCCATCTGTGTCCTGCTCTTCAGACATCGTGCCTCGGTGTGGGTCTATAGTCTATAGTCATGAACCACGCGAGAATTAGCTTCCGAACTTGCGCCTGTAAATTGTTTTTACTTTATTTTAGTCGTTCTTGTTGCTTTTGTGCAGTAGATAAATAACAGAACATTTGTTTTTATTAAATTAATTTTAAGATAATTCCATTTTGCGGGAGTCCCGCGAATAATTATATTCTCCCGCAACCCGCACTAACATGAGGACCTTACCGCCCGCACCCGCATTCACCCATCAGATCCTGTCCCGCGCCGCGCTCGGTGCGTTGAGGCTCTATCGCGCACCAAGTGACCTGGTGACGCTGTCTGAGTCTTACGTCATAATTTTTTATTATTCAAGGTAATACCGTATACCGAGGTAAAATAGGGAGGAGGTTTGACGGTATCAAAATTTGGATACCGCCCAAGCCTAATTTGGAATAAAAATATTACATGCATTGTCCAATTATTATATTGTTGGACTTGAAGCGGCGCTGCAGCCACCGAACGGTGTAGGACATCAAAGTACCGCAAGAGCGTTTGACAGCTCACTGTTCCATAAGCGCTTTATAATTACTCTCGTGGTATTTTGATGTCATACACCGATCGGTCGCTGCAGCGCTGCTTTAAGTCGAACACATCTAATATTGTCTGACTACATAATTAACCGCTCACGTGTGAGAGCACTCTATGAAGGAACGTAGCCTACAGTTTGCTAAATAGACTAGTATCTGTAAATATTAAGCCACAAAAGTGGATTTAAATATGAATCCTGCATGTTCTGTGTTTACGAATGAATGGCAGAGATGCGCGGTTGTGTTTACTACATACACTGAAGCGTGTGACGTCATCAGCATCTGCCATCTCAATAAGAACATAATACATAAACAACATCTCCAGAACTGCTCTGCGGGTCACTTCACGTGTATTTTACCATGTCACTGGAGTAAAATTAGCGTCATATCATACACACACAGGAATGTAAAGGAATTCACGGCAACCCGTCAAAATAAAAGTTCGGTTTAGATATTGTGCCAGAAATATATTACTATTATTTCATTTTGTTTTTTAAATAGTAAATCCCCTTTATTTACCAAAAAAATAAAGTGTTTAAATGTTATTATTTAAAAGACAAATTATATTTGAGTGAAACTTGTTTACCGTTTTTCATACTTTTATTACTTGTGGAAAAACTTGAAAGACAATTTTAAATAAGTACAGAATGGCATTTATTTTTGTACATTTTATTTTAGTTTGACTTTATTAATAAAAGAGATTTTAATTAGCATGCTTTTGGTTTTGGATAATCGCGTGAACACAATGACCAATCAGCAGTGTTTAAGAGTACCTCTGTGTCGATCCACTGCTTCACATCCATGGGAGCTGCCGTCATGTCATCCACCTTATACTGGATGTTGATTGTGGATTTATCAGTGCTTCTGATCACACCAACAATAGTTACCTACACAAAAAAAAGCCATTAAAGTCACTTGAAAAAAAAAAACAAACTAAAAAAAATCAAGGGCCTGTGTGTAAACATATTAGAGAAAAAGCTTGCATAAGTATATCTGCCATGACTTGCACAACTAGTTTCCTGTTTCACCATCATGACCATCATTTAGGTTCAGTGCACTTGAACAGAGCAAAATATTACACAAACAAATATTTTATCAAGAGCTTTTATGTTGGGATGTTGTGGTGCTTAGAAGATGTTACAGAACCATTTGATGTCAATTTCTTTGATGTACTAAAAAAAAGAAAAAACGTATAGAGATTGCTTTTATGGGCAGGAGCGGGACAAAACATGAACGTCGTGGGCGGGAGCAGGACCAGATAAGATATATTTTGTGGGAACGGGACTAATATTCTAAGGTAATGAAAACATAACAGTTCATTATGTACAGTCTTCATTCACCTCTGAAAACAGTTAGGCGATTATTTTGCATTTCTATAAATAGATACTCCTAAACATTACGCACTCCACCTTATAATTAGTAAGAGCTCAGAAAAGCTCTTATTAGGGGATTTCAAATCTTGATAACTGGCAACAACAACCATGAGCGCTTGTGGGAGCTTGTTAATGACGCAAGATAACACAAACGTAAACTGTAAAATGTTTTCAGGAGGTAACGATTTACAAAAGGGGGTTTATTGTGCAGCTCTACCTACTTGTTTTTAAAATATGCAAAAACACACAGAAAAGGGATTAAAACATTGAATATCTTTGATAAAAGGGGTCAGTTTGTTCATATGTGATCTGTTCGGAGCATCACACACGTCTCACTCACACATGCTGCGGCTCTGTGGTAGTTTAAGGGTAGTTGTTTACAGAAGTGGTTCCACGGTACACTAACCACAGAGAGAGCGTCCTCAGGCGGTTTAAAAGACATTTTATCCAAATAGTTACTGTTCTACAAAATAAGAGTCACTCTGCTCTTAAAGCCTGTGAAAGAGATCGTAAAGAGTAGTCTGTTTCTGACTCGCATGCACTCAGTTTGAGCTAAAATAATTTAAGCTTACTTCAGTATATACTTGTCTTTTAACAAGCCTTCTATGGTAAGTAAATACTAATAATGTACAGTCAGTTGTTTGTTAATTCAAAATAAAGCCTGACAGGTTCATCAGAACCCCAATATAAATATGCTTTGAGCAAATTTTTTTTTTTTTAAAGACTACACCCGATCAGATCAGATTCAGAGTGAAGATCATGCGATCACTTGTTTCTGGTACTTCACCCGTGTTTCAATCCAGAGATTCTGTACTCTTTCAGAAGATATGTAATAGTGCCTCCTACTGTATAAAAATCATAACACTGAAAGCCGGAAAAATTCTGAAAGAGTTAATACCAAGTATAAATGAGGACCTAGATAAAATAATAATAATAATAATAATAATAATAATAAAATCATAATCAAAAGTAGTCAAAGATGAGGATAATTGGCCCTGGGAACTAAAGCAGTGGTGTCTGGGGATTTAAAAAAATAAAAAATATAAATAATAATAATAATAATAATTATCGGTTGGGTCCAATTGAATATGAATATTACCTTGCAATATGTAATATCTGTTATATTGGATACGAATATTACATATTGCAAGTAGGGATGCACCGAAATGAAATAATTCTTGGCTGAAGCTGAACAAAATGAAACACTGGGCCAAAGACTGAATACTGAACACGATTTTTCATATATCAGACGACACTTCTTTTAAAACATTAGAATATATATTTGAACACTATGTGTGAACAGTACAAGTTATTCAGTCTTATTTGAAAATAAATCTGTTGTACAATACTCAAAACATTTATAATACAATAAATTTTCTACATCAAATTATGCATGAGTAAACTTAAAATACTTTTTCAGCCTTTTTCCTAACAAAATGTCCCGATAAAGATATTTATTTCTTAGTTTCTTTACGTTCTACAGACTTTTATCACACTTCTTTCTTTGTTCTCTCTCCGGCGTTACTGCAGGGTACCGGGCTGCTTTATTTTTAAATGTCACACTGCCAGTTTTACTCATTTTTCTGCATAGATGAGACAGATGTGGAAGGATGAAGGCCCTTCTAAAATATTAGGCCGGAGAATGTTTGTGCGCAGTATGCATTTTGAAAGCTTGTTTAAGCCTACATTTCATAACACCTGCTGAAATGTTCCTATTTATATATTTTCCTTCCAAATGTGCATTCTGAATAATAAATAAATGCATTTATAAAATCAGCTTAATGTAATAAATACATTTATTTATAATCATCAGAATATCTCTTCGCCCGTCTCTGAAATTGTCCGGATTTTAAAATGCTCATTTCATTACACACTGGAAAACACATAGAACAGGATCTGATAATCAGATCCTCTGAATGAGTTTGTTGATGGCTCAAAGCAGATGTAATTTCTGTCATCAGCCGCACCTGTGCGATCTCCACCTCTCCCACTTTGAAGACGTCCTCTGCCTGCAGCGCAGACATCAGCTGGGACACGGTGCAGGGAACGATCTGCTGGGCTCGAGTTCTCTGCACAACACACACAGACTGTACTGTCACCCTGCTTCAGGGACTATAACGTTCAGGATGAAAATCAAACGGGACTTAAGACTAAAAGTAGAAGTCATGTGGGTGTCAGCAAAAGCCAGTAAAGAAAACGTCTGGGACGTATAATTTTAAAACGGCAAATATACATATACTGCAAATTACTTTATTACTTTACAAGTACTGCTATTTTACTATTATTCCTATAATACTTTAATATGCATAACTGTTTTAAACAGTGCTTTTTGTCAAGTTTATTAGTTGTTTTTTTTTTTCTATTTAGCTTTGATTTTCTGTTTTAGTAATTACCTAGTAATAAGTATTTATTTCAGATTTTCAATTTTCACCTAATACAGTATTTTATTTCAGCGTTACTACAGTTACTGCAAATTAACTTAATAGCTTTAGGCTTAATTTAACAAAATCAACACTGTTCCCTAGCAAAAAAAAATGGTGTCAGAAATACTTTTGGTCCTTTTCCTGAAGAGTCAGACCAAAATTAATAATCCTAGAAAGTTAAATATTACAGATGCATTACATTAAGTAGAATTGGAAACTGAAATGTGGTTAAACACATCTCTTCATATAGTGTTGAGGCAGACTAACGTTACTGACCCCTTTCTTGTCTCCTCCTTGAGAAGCGGCTGGAGATCCAAACCCTCCTGGAGACTGAGTATATCCAGCCATACTGGCCTCGCCGTATTTACCTGACAAAATACAAAGAGTTTCTACCTCATCGAGTCCGCTGCAGGAGTAAAACCACATCCACACGACTGTAACAGACATCAACCCTCAGGACTCTCACGAGTTCGCAAAGCTCGGTAAACTAAGAGCCAACGCGTCTGACACACAACTCATTACTAACACACACAGCCTACCTTGGTTCCACATTTTAATCGCTAATGGGTTTTTATCCTGAACACGAACCAGATCGACAAAACACTGGAAAATCTCCCGCCACCGCTGATCGCGCACTGCCTGACGTCACGGCTGAAGTCCGCGCGCGGAAAGTGCGCATGCGCACACCCGCACATTTTCTTCAACAAAAGACATATTCTGACCCATTTAGTATGTTTAAACTAATATAATAGCCTAAAATGTAAGTTGATTAATTTGGCGATCTCTTTATCTAGAATATTATATTATATTATACTATTATATAATTATCTATATATATATATATATATATATATATATATATATTCACGCTTTTTCTCGTGTGTTTGGACAATTTGTTAGCTATTGATTCAGTTTGTTAGTATGCTTTTCTAATAAATACAGAAGAATCAATTAAATGCCTAACTTCCTAATCATATACTGTGCATTTAGTATTATTTATACAGATAAAATAGCACCGCACTTTTATTGAAGACTTTTAATTTGAAAAATGTGTTTCCTGACGTCACTACTGTGTCGCGGGGATTTGTTGTCACGTTGTTTTTGTGTGTCGCGTGGGGCTCCTCGGTAGAAACGGTGAATGAATCTGTAATAGAAATCTAAAGTCCTGGTAAGGAGTATAAATGGAAGAGACTGCGCGACAAGACCTCGTCTTTCTGGAGCTCAGACAGAAGCTGCAAAATGGCGTTTTGTTCATTCGGTAACGTGTCGGTTTATTTCTTCGTATTAGTGCTTGTTTAGTTAATTCTATTCTTTGGTTCATCAAAGTCTATGAGGAAAGCAGCATTAAGCAGCTGACATGAGTCATGACATTCATCGGCAGTAAAGCCTAACGTTAGTTATTAGCACCTTTGCTCTGGTAGATAGTAACTAACAGGTTCAGAGCACCAGAGAATACCATAAATATAATCACTTCTGGCAGTGTCCGGTTTACTGTACATGTTAACATATTTGATGATTTGTGACAGAGCTCCTGTCACCGGAGCTTTACACTCAAACAGTCAGTACTGCAGACATGTAACACCAGGTGGCAGTATTGGACAACCTTTCTGAAAGTGTTTAAAGCTACACACAAATATATATATATATGAATGTTAAAATAAAACAATAAGTCCTCATGTGTCAGAAATATTTTTGCCATTTAATATGAACTTAATAATAATAATTCTATAATAATGTGAATATAATAATTCGCTGGTACAGTTGAAATATGTCTTTTTAAATCTTTACAGCTGTCCACAATGAATCTTTTCTGATAGTATTTGATGGTTAGAGAAAAAACACAGGTGTTAATACAGAAAACACTCCCTCTTACTATTAGACAAAAGAATGTTTTACACTTTTCAAATGTATAATTTCAATAAATATTTATATTAAGGTATTTTTATATTGTAGTCAGCTTTAAAAGTGGATCAAAAACAGTTAATCGAAGTTGTCCTAAAACAAGAATGCGTTTTAGGACAACTCAGATCAAAGGTTTTGATCCACTTCAAATGCTGACTAGTATATTTATTATTTGTATATGAACGTGGCCTTCTAAATGTGTACTTATGTTAACTATTTTGTTTAATCTCAAATGTGCAATGTTGTATGAAGCTAAAATCATAAAGATAACACATAAAACTGATATCTGGTGTACAAAAGCAAGCAAAAGTTGACTGGTGCACTATTATATGTTATTATATCGCAACATACAGTTTTTAAAATCATATTTTACAAATGACAATATAGCAATACTGTAACGTGAAAACAACACAGAGTAAATTGTCTTAGCATCAAATTTTCTTCATTTAGGACGCTGAGATATAGGTGCAGTAGTCAAAATGTGTAACGCCATGTTTTTATCCTGATGGTTTTGTGATGATGTGTGTGCCAAAAATAATCTTTGGAAAATTCAGATTTCAGAAAAATGTCCCGGGTTAAAATGCAAAATGGATGGATTCTTGGGGCTTGGGTTAAGATTTGAGAAGTAGAAGAAATTATTTGGGAAGTTTGAGATCTCTGCAATCTCTACTTTTAAGGACTGGTATCAGCCCCGTGGTTTATTGATTCAATTTAAGATAATGCCTTTAATAGAGTTAGGAAAATTTGTGTTTAAATCTCTTTTACCACCATTTCTGAGATCTCTATGACAGCTCAAACTCATTTGAAAAAAATAATTGGCAGAAGTGAATAAAATATATTAAATAGTGGTTAAGTGACATGAATGATTCACATGCAAAGACCTATTCGTTAAAAGAAAAACAGATTCCACTTTATTTTAAGGTGTCCTTGTTACAGTGTAATTAAACATTTAAATACTGAGTAATATTAATTAACTACATGTACTTAGGATTAGGGTGACTTGCGTGTTATTATGCATAAATCTTTGTTATTATAATACTAAGTAAATGTACCGTTTGTAACAAGGACACTTTAAAATAAAGTTTTACCTAGCATTGAGCAAATATTTCTGAAATCTAGTTTATTGGTGACTTTTTCTTCGACCTCTCAGCAGTGATGTTGTCAGGGATGATGCAGATGTGAAGATCGAGTCCAAACAAGAGTCCATCCTGAGCGTCCAGACCCCTGACAGGAGCTATCGGGTGAAGCTGACGCCTGGTGTGAGTCTGGTGGAGACGTCGTGTCAGAAGAGTCCAGGAGACACTGCACACGGAGCACACTTCAGACTGTGGCTAAAGGTGGAGCAGCCCACAGGTACTCGCTGATCGTTACCCATGAGCACTTTCTCACCAAGCCCAGGTCAGCTTTAAAGAGTCGCTCTTATTTGATTCTTCTTGGGTTTCCTTGAGGAATGTGAGTAATGAGTGCATGAGCTGCACACACACTCCAGATTAACAGAGATCAGTGAAGAACAAAGTACTACAGTAATGTGACCCGCTGCTCTGAGCCTGAGCTTTACTTCGGGTCAGAACAACTCAGAGTCAGCTGACTCCAAACTTTTATCCCAGAAAGCCAATCTAAGTAGCTAGATTTTTTAAACTGAGCATATTATTTATACTATTTGTGTTATATTTGACATCTTTGAAATGCTCTATAGCAAAGTTATTGTTAACTAAAACTAAATGTTAGTTTAAATGAAGCTTGCATAAAATAAAAAAAGCATGCTCTTGTGTGTGTTTGTATATACATAATAAATATACACAGTACGCACATGTATATTATGTAAACAAAAACGTTTATTTTGGATGCAATTAATTGGGATTAATCATTTGACAGCAGAAAAAAACTTAAAGCACCTAATCTGAAATGAGAAATGTTGCCCTGACAAGTAATTGAAATAATATAAGTGTAAGCTGAAGTACTAAAATTACTAAAACAGAAAACAAATGAATTCATTAATTAATAAAAGCCAAATATAAATATTAAAATATATATATATAAAGAAATACAGATGTTTGCTAGCCTTTTCTGACCCTATCTAATCAGATGAATCATTGGTTATCCAAACAAGTGTCATCTCTTGGTATGCTTTAGTTTTGTTTGTTTTCTGTGTCTTCCTCCAGAAGCTCCCTGCAGTGTGATTGGACAGCTGCGGGTCAAGGTGAAGTACTCCTTCCTGTGCCAATCTTGTGGGTCCATGGTGCTTCAAGACAGGTTACTATTCTTTCTTTTTATATCCATTGATTTGGTGAAGTAGTGCATCAGAAAAATAGATAAATTCACCGTCAGACACATTATTTGAGTGTTCAGCTATTATCAGACTGTGTGCTTACTCCTGAAGGACTTTTGGGCGAGTTCTTCCTTTGCCCAATGGAAACTGGAACGCATTAGTGGACGACTGGTGCTGCCACCCTGATCCCTTCGCAAACAGGGCTCTGCTCCCGCGAGATGGAGACTGTCTGCTCGGAGACACGTTTCTTCTGTTGGCTCGGGACAGCAGCTGTGAGCAGACCCTCGTACGGGAAGAGAAACCGCTTCAGAAAGTAACCTCTGCAGAGGTGAGCTGTGGATTTTATGGATGCATGATTAAACTAAGCAAAAAATAGCACTCTTACTAATGCAACTGAGCGCTGAAACGGTGAAGCTTCAAAGCTCCTCATACAAAGACACACACAGTTGTGATGTTTCCACCCTAAGTAGTGCACAGATCTCACTTACACAGCCTGAGGGCTGACAGAGGAGGCAGATGGCTTCCTTTCATCACAATAAAGGCTGAAGAGGCGGAGAGGAAATCCACTCTTAAAAACATTACACTCGGCCTGGCTGTGGAGGAGAAGCGATCATGTCTTTAAGAGGGATTGATTCTCTTTCTCGAGCTCAATCTGTGTGTAGCCCGTGGCCATGCCAAAGAGACAAAACACACTTTCCAGCACTTTTTCAAGCCTAAATGACTTCAGCACACAGTTGTCGAGTTTCTTATTGATTTTTTTTTTGTTTCAAGTAAATATTTTCAGCATACAGTCGAAGCACAAGTTTGAAAACAAGTTGAAAAATGACTTGCCATTTTTGTGCAGGAGTGTGAAACACTTTTTAAAACAAATGCTCTGTGAAAAGAAGCGTTCAGCCTCAGGAGGTCAAAATAAACATTACACGAGAATGTTTTATTTTCTGCTCATGTTGGGTGAGCTTTGCAATTTTCCAAGCCTGTTACCAAAATAGCAAGTCACAGGACTGCAGATTTAGCTTAAAAAATAAGCTAGGCTAGTTATTTTGTCATCCGAAAATGGGTTTGCAGTTCTTCATAAACTAACCATTGACATTTTGAATTAAGCTATCCTATATCAAATTTTAGAGTTGGTGAGATGAATTGATTTATTTGAAAAAAGTCTCTTCTGCTCATTACTGCTGTATTTATTTGAAGAAAATGCAATAAAAACAGTAAAATGTAGAAATATTACAGTTAAACTACTTTTATATATGAACATATTGCAAAGTGTAATTGATTGCTGTGATGCGCAGCTGAATTTTCAGCATCATTACTCCAGTCTTCAGTGTCAGTTAAAACTCACAATTGCAAGTTATAAAGTCTGAATTGAGTTATGAATATGCCTGCCGAGTGAACTGACTCAACCTGTAATATGTCTTACCATGTAACCACTGCCATATAAACCATATAAACAGCCTGGGACCAAATTTGCCTTTGACCGCTGTATTTGTGTGTGTTTGCAGCAGAAGCGCAGCAGCAAGCGTGTGATGGTGTCCTGCAGGAGCTGCTCTGCGGCGCTGGGCGAGGAAGTCACTGCAGGTATGGAAAGCACAGCAGCTGAATAATGTGGAAACACACCACTGAGTCATTTCACATGAGTGCAAATGAAGAAAACCAGAGCTTATTTATTTATAAATCATGATGTCATCCATTATGCAAGATGCATACTGGCCATTCATTGTTGCCATTAGCAACAGCCTGAGACTCTTTAATACACTTTGAAAAGTTATGTTATTGACCCCTGGGTATTTATAAAAGTGCTGTTCTTTTGAAACAAAAATAGTCTGTTCGTCTGTTTGTAAAGGTCTATTTTTAGTGATTGTAAGTTGTGTAGTTTTTTGTGTTTCGCCAGTATTTTAAAGGGATGGTTTGCCCACAAATGAACATGCATTCACTCATCCTTGTGTTTTTTTATAAACTATCCATGTGAAACTGCTTTGAAACGGTTTTGTGTGTGATTTTCCAAATGCAGTTAATTACACACCAGTCTGCAAAAGTACAGGATGATTTAGGTTTTTGCTCTAAACACAGCTAATGCATATAATGCATATAGTGTGCATGCTGTTTCTAATATAATATTCAGTTAAGACTCAATTCCATTCTTAAAATAGTTTTCAATATTTGGCCTGGAAAACTATTCTTGAGCTCGGAATTATATTGTAACTTTGTTTTTTTATTACAAGGAAGCTCTATGTATTTCTATGAAATGTTGAAGGCGCACATATTATCTATGAGGTAATTTCTTATAATCTTGCACCTCCAGCTGTTTATAATGTGCAATTTTCTGTGTCTAATATATTTCACTGTCTTTTGTGTTTCAGAGGTGCTGAAGCTTTACATAACTGAAATATTAGTAAAGCCTCGTGAAGATGGAGAGTGTGATATAACACGGCTCAGTTTAGTGTCTGAGCCTAAGTCAGAAAGGTTAGTGAGTTCATTTGATTTATTCATGTTATTGTCATGTGTAGACCTTATTCACTCAGAGAGCTTTTTTATTGTGTCTCATACAGGCAGAGATTTCTGGAGCACACTCTAGCGGCCCGGCTGGTCGAGCTGTCATCAGCACAGAGTATATTCCGCTTTTCCATCCAAACCCCAGATGATAAAGCCGTGGTTTTGGTACTGACAATAAAACCTCATACACTCTGAAAACAACAAAGTTTAATTGGAGTATGTTTTACAGGAAAATACTTTGATACATTGATATTCCTTGCTTTTTCCTCAGAATTATTTTTACGACCAATTCTACCAACAAAAGTGTTTTCTAGCATTTTTCATTAAATCCTTTCAAGTGTATATGTACAAAAAGGTTAATTTTGTTCCATGTGCAAAACAACACATTACAACAGTAATTATTTCCAATAATCAGAGCAACGACTTAACCGATGTTTAGCATCCTGTTTACATGTTAATAAAATTTTATTGACTGGAAGTAAAATGTTCAAACTTTCAAACAAGGTGTTGTCAAGTCAACGTCAAAGTTTGTTTACTAGTTAATTAAACTCTCTCTCTGCCATGATAGCAGTCGATGCAAAAGAGAAACTCTAAAACCAGACTTGTTTTACCCGTTATGTCCCCTTTAAATCTGCTCTTCAGGTAATTACTTTTCTCTTTTAATTATCAGCTGTGGCTCCTGAACACGGACACTCTGGTCGCCTCATTTCCTGACGCAGCAGCGAGGGGCGACAGCTTCATATCCGCAGATGAGCTTAATCCCGGAGAGCATCAGTCATGCCGGGCCGCTCAAGCAGTCAAAGTGCTGTACATCCTCTGCTCTGACAGCAAACTCAAAGAGTAAGTCATAGTTCACCCTGACATCTGCGCTTATTACTCATATTAATGTCCATATCTAATCAGATGTGGGTTTTGTAGTCTAATACAGAGAAAAGAAAAATACATACATTTTCAATGTCTTGTTTGATCAAAGTGTGAAAATAGGTAAAGTATGGTAACTAGTAGCCAGGAAAGTACTGTAAATGCAGAAGCTGAGAGAAGCGCTGACTTTGTTGCTCTCATCCCTTCTTGAGATATGTAATGTTCTCATGATAAGAGCTTGAGGAGCCGGGGATGCTGGAATGGGCGTCTGAATCACAGAGGGATTGTGGGTGTGCTCTCTGCTCTTCATTGTGTCTCTGACACCAGAAGGTCGTCACGACTCTCTACTCTTACCTCGTCTCGCTCACCTTTATTTCAAGTGTACATTAATTCTGCCTGTTTTCTCTCGTCTCTCCTTCTCGCTGTAAGTAGAGGTGCGGATCAAACATGATTCATGGCGCTTAGATACAGGCCCCGAGCCGTTATGCTAAATAGAGGATAGTCTTACAGGAACCAGACTTTTGACTACCCACATAATGTCTGCTTTAGCATCGCAGTTTAGTCTGGCCAAAAACTGCTCATTTAGACAGCAAGCAACTGACTGATATTAAAAGAACTAACAAAACATTTTTATGCCATATTAATCCAGCAATAAATGGTTTTAATAACACTGGCCTGCATCATATTTGCTGAATGAATTCCAGAAACCAAAAATAGTGTCTGTTTTGCTCAAACAAGTTGCACTTTCACCAAAAATGTGATGCATTGCGTAGCATTTTTGCTTTTGAGGACCATTAGTAAGGTGAAGTCTTGTATTCTCCCTTAATCAGCAGAAAAAAATGCCACAACGACACGATTCCTGTCTTTCTCTGAGCCAGAATACAACTGTTTGGTCAATTCTCAGCCCATTTTCACGTGTCAGGATTAGGCCTAAAATAATATTATATTCTATACCTAGTCAGATGTTTTCTACATTTTGTAGACAAAAAGCTTATTTTGAAAAGTTAAATAATATATTTAGAATATTGTCATCTGTTGGTTTTTGTTATTTTGATAAGTACGTTAAAGCTGATAAATGTCATTTGAAAATCTTTTCACTCTTATTTTGTGAAAAACTGTACATGATGGAAAGATGTTATTGATATTTTGGTATTCAGCATAATCAAATTAGATCATATTAGGCTTTCTGTTCTGTTTCATGCAAAGCTGTGATATCCAGTAAATGAAATAGGTAGCATGCATATTACTAGCATATCGGCTACTTATTAGTACTTATAAAGCACATATTAATACCTTATTCTGTGTGACTATACTTAAGATCTCTTAAACCTGCCCCATAATTAAATTTAACAACTATCTTACAAATGAGCAAGAACAAATTAAGAGTTTGAGGCAAAAGTATAAATTAATATTTAATAGTGGAACATTGGTGGGACCTATAATATACACACACATATATATGTATCTATGTATATGTATTATTATATACTGTGTATGTGTGTGTGTGTATGTATATATATATACATTATGATATACAACATTGAATGGCAACCACAAACAACAACCTCTGTTCAGGACGTCAGCAGTACATCACAACACAACAAACACTAAATTGCCCCCATTATAATCAGCAGAGCTTTTTAGGCTCATCCGTGACGCAGCTTGGAGGTTATGTTCAAATCTGCTGATTGCTGTCAATTTTTTAAAGCTAATTGGTGTCAGATTATGAACTGTATAACATGAGATGCAAGTATAAGAAGTAAAGCAGAATCGCTACTGACTGACAAACATTACATTAGTTTCTTATATGATATATTTAAGTATTCAGTTTTAAATATTTCATGCTATGGACCTTGTGAACTTTGGCAAATTTAGTGACTAGTTGCTAATTTGCTTATTATGTTAGCCTGGGAAATGTCAAATTGGGTATGAAATAATGCCTGCTTTGAATGTTTGTTTAAATTTTTTCCTTTGCATCCGGCAAGAGATTTCGGAAGGAATTTGCCACCATGTAAGCTGATTAGTTTGCTAGTTGTTTTCCTTACGGTCAATTTAATTGATTTATTCTTTCACTTTCTTCCTGTCCTTCCAGTGAGATTTTGCGTCACTTTTCTGGCCGTAGCTGAGCCTGGTGCTCTATAAATTATGATCCAAGCTATCTATTTGTCCTGTGGTGTGAACACTGTTCTGTTCAGATATTTTGAGGGAAACCTTAGAAACCTACAGAAATAAAAAAAAAAAAATCTGTAAATGTGCTCACCCACAAACAATCCAAGAACCCATCCAAATCAGTTTTGGATAAATGTAGCATTACATCACTCACTCACCAATGGATGCTCTGCAGTGAATGGGTGCCGTCATGAGAGCTGATAAAAACATCACAATAATCCACACCACTCCAGTCCAGTCCATCAGTTAATGTCTTGTGAAGCCAAAAGTTGTATGTTTGTAAGAAACAAATCCATCATCAAGATGTTATAACTTCTGTCACTTCTGTCCATAATCCATGCTTCCTCCAGTAAAAAAGCCATCTCCTGTTGTCATCAACAAACATCAAAATCCAAACACCTATTGTTTATACGTAGCTGTTTTGGACTGTTTTTGCAGTGCTTGAACTGTTCATATTTCTCCTCTGATTCAGGTAAGACAAACTCTTCACTGAAGGAAGCTTTATTATGGACAGAGAACCTATATTTAGCCCGAAGCAAGAGATTGAAGTTAAAAACATTTTACTTGAACCATTATGATCCTGTTAAAGAGCAACATTTTTAATCGAAGTGCAGTTTAAGCTCAGACTTCCCATTGCACTTTGAAGTGGAATATTGTGTCTGATATCAGAATTAATCAGCAGAATTAATTACTATTATGTAATTGACCAACTTCCACAAAAGAGTGTGTGAGTGTGAGGAAAACCCTGATTGTGGTAGTGTGTGATGTTTCTCTCTCTGGGCTTCTCCGGCGTTTCTGCTTGTAAGAGCTGCATGTGCGTTTTCTGTGGAAGTACAGCACAGATGGGTAAATGTCAGTGAAATGTCCTGAATAGATCATCTCCATAATGTGTGTCAGGACATAAGTCTCTCCGTTTCTCCGCTCGCTCGGCTGTCTTCGGTGCAGCGTATTGACAGATTACTGTGACATGATTAAAACGGTAATGTTTCAAACTGTCAGATTAATGTAATTTAAGGTCCAGCTGCTTCTGCGGGTGCAGAGGTATCGCACAGAGGAAGTAACGCTTTCTGTTTTCTCCTTCCGTCAGTGTTTCTGACTGAAGAATATTTTGTTGTAGCTCACCAAAAACTAATTTTATTGGTCAGAAGCTTTAGCTTTAACACTCAGTGGAACCAGAGCTGCTCACTGTGCCATTTTGACAAAGAAAATTTCAACTAATATAATACAGAACAGTTTATTCCTTTATTAAGTCACATTTGTTTCTATAGTGTTTTATATAATACCGATTGTTGAAAAGCAGCACAGTAATAAACAGGAAAATAGTGTTAAAGTTGAAAAATCAGTCAATTATGAAACAAACTCGTCTGTATAGCAGTTCTACAACAGACAAGAGTTGTTATTCAGCTCAAGTCAGTTCAGTGTTCTTGAAAATTCAGTTCAATAATAGTAATAGGAATAATAGTGTTAAAAAGTTCATCAATTTCAGCTATAAAGCAGCTTTACAGAAATAACAGATAAAAGTTTAGTTATAATCCGCTGAATATGGGGGAACTTATTTACTGACTTATTTTGTTTTCTGGGAAACATGCAAGTATCTTCTGTAGTTTCTGAAGGGCAGTACTAAATAAAAAATATGAAATTCAGGCAAAATAAGAAATTTTTTATTTTTTCTATGTATAATATCTGTGTGTGTGCGAGAGAGATATTAATATTGTTTATACGTTATGCATTTGTGTTGATTTCTTATTTTTATATAAAATATAAATATTTTATCAATACATTATAATTTTTTTTTTTTTTTTTTTTTAAACCTAAATGCAATCACCAGATGTAAAAAGCTAAATAAAATCCAGTGGGGCCTAAAACTTTTTAACTAATTTGAAAATGTGAATTTTTCTTTTCATTTAAACTTGAAAATATGCAACAGGTAAAGGAAAGACAAACTATTTAAGATGATGCGCTATTTCAGATCACTAATCAAATGAAAGTAAATTATGTGATGTTGCTATTTTTACTGTTCTGATACGTAAAATCCACTCTTCGTTTATTTTTTTACTAAAAATCTGGCAGGAGCAGTATGAGTTCACTCACTCATCTTCTTTTTTTCCTCCTCTCTTTCTAGTGTTGTAGATGTCTGGGAGAAGGACATCAGTGTTCATCCTCTGCCACTCCCTCAGAGCTCGTGTGCGGAGCTCCAGAAGCTTCTGATGTCCAGCACCTCCAGACTGCCTACATTCCTGCGCTGCATGAACTCATATCAGGTCACATACCGCTCTGACCAAACACATGCCAAAACATGTGACTGCTTAGTCATTGTACTTTATTTCTTGCTCTTTATTTATTTAATCAAATCAAATGCAAAATTCCAAGAAAATGTTTTTAAATGGTTTATTTTTAAATGCCTGAAATTATGTCTGGGATTAACACAAGCCAGTGTGTGGAAAATAAACTATGGAGCCAACAAAAGTTAATGATTGCTAAACATTTTGTTTATCATGATAATCTTTACAAATGAATATAATTTTTTATACAACAAGGCTATAAAAGCAATTGTTCAGTGTGTTGATGTTTAATGTCCAGCAACCTCTGTAGTTCCATTTAGATATTTGATAGCAACCACCTTGAAAATTTGATAGCAAACCACCTTGTGTTAATCCCAGACATAATTGTACTCCAGAAAGAACCAGAAGTTCAAAAATGTAAACTTGGTTCTGGGTTTTGGCCTACAAAAATACATCGTCCCTTAAGCACTCTATCCACTTTATTTTAAAAAGTATAGTTCACCCCAAAATAAAAAATGAGCTGTTAATTTACTATTAATTTACCCCCAGGCTAACCAAGATGTAGGTGACTTTTATTCTTCAGTAGTTCTGTTATTTACCTATTGCTGCTAATGCACAGTCTTGCACAGAAAATGGTGAATAGTCATTCACAGAAAATAACTTACTCCCACAGTGGAGTAAGTGTGTATATAGAGACTTTAATCATGTTGTCCATAATGATGGAATTCTGGTAAAGTTGTTAAATTGTTTGGCTGACTTGAAATACATACATCCAGTCACTGGTTGCCTCAGCAAAGATGTATAGTTATGTGTCCTTGGCGTAAGAGTGGTAGACAATTTCATGTTCCTGAATGTTTCATTAATGTAGCGTACGTTGAGAAAGAAAAGAGGGCCACACACCGAGCCCTGAGGTACATCAGTGGCTAGTTAATGTGACTTAAACACCTCTTTCTATCAAAATCTCACTATGAGGCAAGACTTCAGACAGCAAGTGCTGTTCCCATGTGGTCACTGTCAAGCGGATAGACAGGAACACTTGGTGATTTGCAGTGTCAAAGGATACAGACAGATTAAGCAGAATAAGGATGGATGATAAAAAGGCTCTTCTTCTACCTTTTATATATTATGGCTCATAGATTTCTATCTGAAAGTTGTGTTACCCATCACCCTATTCGACAGCAATTTTAATTGCCCACCTTCAGCTAAGCTGACATCAGTAGCTTTTATCTGGATTGCTTAAACTGAAATGCCTTTGGGTGCAAAATAAGAATGCTTTCTATAGCCTAATAGATAAAAACTAAATAAAACATCCCTTTGAAGCAGATGTGCATTGGTATCAGGCAGATTGCCTGGTTGAAACACTTGACTCAGTTTCTGTTGTTTCTCCAGCATATTTGCTCCCAATTAAGGAAGCAAAACGGCTGTCTCCTTGCAGTCTTTCCCCCCACATCCCTCTGAAGAGTTTCAGGGCTTGGCCCAATGCTAATGCTGATGTGCAGCTTTATCCTCTTCAAAAGAATCTAGATTTCCATTTCCATTCTAACTGAGAGGGGAAATATATAAATATAGTATTCTTTTTTTTCACATTTTGTTGTTGCTGCCTTATGTTAAACTGCTTTAAGTTACTTTTTCACACATCAATCTACGCTCCATGCACCATAACTTTACAGATTTTAACATTTTGTAAATGTATTAAAAATAAAAAACTGAAATACCTACATTGCATAAGTATTCATACCCTTAACTAAATATTTAGCTGAAGCATCTTTACCGTCTCAAGTCTGTTTTGTTTGATGCGACAAGCTTTGCTCATCAGCAATTTGTCAATTATCTGCCACTCTTCTCCTCACCTCATCACTTCTCAAGCTCTGTCAGCTTGGATGGGGCCAGATGCACATGTTCAGGTTTCTCCAGAAATATTTGATTGGGTTCAATCCCAGGCGGTGTCTGGGCCACTCAAGGTCATTCACAGAGTTGTCTATAAGCCACTCT
Source organism: Enteromius mattozi (assembly GCA_032359235.1). Classification (NCBI taxonomy): domain Eukaryota; kingdom Metazoa; phylum Chordata; class Actinopteri; order Cypriniformes; family Cyprinidae; genus Enteromius; species Enteromius mattozi. Next base: position 3,630,465 of record JAUMHE010000068.1, read on the forward strand.
TGCTGTGTGTTTAGAGTCATTATCCTGTTGGAAGGTGAACCTTCTGCCCAGTCTGAGTTTCTGAATGCTCTGGACTGGGTTTTCTTTAAAGCTATCTCTATATTTTGCTGCA
>JAUMHE010000068.1:3633234-3645128 GCA_032359235.1 Enteromius mattozi
AAAAGGATAAACAGTGCAGATTTATTTTCACAGCCACCTTTGCTCAGATTTACCAAGGGTGCCAATATTAGTGGAGGACACTGTATATTAAAATAAAAACAGAAATCTATTATTTTAAATTGTAATTGTTGTCATGTTGTATTATTAGACCTGCTGCCATCTTGGATTATTTTGCATTTTTAAAACAATTTTGTAAAAACAAACAAACAAACAAAAAAAACCATTTGTAAGTCCACTGAGATGAAGAATTAAGAGAAAGAATTAGTTACATTAATTCCAGTTCATTCTAAACTGTAGTTGAGCACATTGCATTGCAGTATTTCAGGCATTAAGTTGTATATTAATATTATATACTTCATATTTTGGCATGTAGTAGGTCCTACAGATCATCTATGATTTTGTGCACAGTGTACATGATGTACTGCACTGTACTGTACTGTACTGTAAGAGTAATAGGTTAGTATGGTGATCTAAACACAGTCTGTTCATCCTCTCTCTACAGGTGGCTTACATGCGGATGTGATGCATTGAGCTCAGAAACCACTGGAGCAGCTTATCATCACAGTACAGCGACACATGAAGTCAGATATTAAATCCAAAACATTAAACATTTTTATACAAAACCCTTAGAGTTGTGCGTTTTTTTTTAGTATACCAAGGTCTGCATGATATTGTAGTAAAGTGGCTCATGTATCTTTCTAATTGGGGTTTTGATGACAGGTATTGTCTAGCAATCTGTAAAAGTGCAAATACCCATCATGCTTCGTTACAAGCACATTCAATATCATTACATGCACTCTTAAACATGTTACTAATAGATTGGTTCACTTTCTGTCTTATGAAAATGGACTTTCCAGAGTTTATGAGTTTTCAGCAGTGTGCGATCCAGTGAGTGACGGGAAACACTGTGTTCTCAGATGTGACGGAGTAAATATATTTATAGATCTCTCTAAATGTGCTCGGAGCTCACTGTGCTTCATCACACATCATGATGACAGGTGGGAACACACTTTACCTTTACAAATGTCTGCATGTCATCATGCTCCTACGCTTTGTGTGAAACGAGCAGGAATGTGATTTACATCGCTTTATTTTAAAACCAGCATAAGATCTACTGGTGTTATTCATTTTAAAGGATTTTGATGAATTTTTCAACTTTAATAGCATCCCTCCACCACCCCAGACTCCTCCGTTCGTACTATCCTTCCCGGGGGGGTACTCATGGAAATGGGCCGGACGCTGAGCTCTGACCGCTCCTCACAGACAAGAAGGGATAGAATCACTAGGGCTCAGGAGTCCGTTGATTTTCAAGCCCTCTCCCCGGACCGCATGCCAAACACACTTAATTATATTTATTACAAGTAAGTACGAACTCGTGAATAAGCATCAGATGTTGATAAATCACACTGTGTAAGGCAAGTTGAGTGTGTGTATTTATAAGTACAGTGAGGTGATATTTTGCGCTGGGCTGCTTTGGCACTGAAGGGATGAATAAGCTAATTAAGCACATGTGCTGGTGAACTGTGACAGGCCCCTAGCACTACTTTACCAGTTGTAGGAGAAATGGCACAAACTCTTTGACATTTTGTTAGGACCGCTAGCACTAAGTAAACAGAGTGGATAAAATTGGAAAGATATTATAAATCAGGAAGAGTTTGACTTCATTCTTCTTGAATGTTTTTAGTTCTCAGTTCTGTGTTGATAGATATTCTTTCTTCCAAGTAGGTCCTTCAGTTTTAAGAGAGATGAATGAATCCTCTATGCACTGTTGAACACACTCTCATAAGGAAACTCTAGCAACTTTTATCCTCAAAAAGCAAACTGGCATCAATCACCTCACTCTAGTGTCGAGTTTGAAATGCCACTCTGATTCCATTACTTTATTATGACTGAACTTTCAGGGTTATAATGAAAATTCTTATTATTTGGGGTATCCAAGTCGTAACATCTAGCTATTGAGAAGTGGTCCAAGAACTGAGCCCTCAAGCACCCCTTCTCTGTCTACATGGCACTGCTATGTTGATGACACTCAACTCTACCTCTCATTCCATCCTGATGATGCAACAATAGCTGCTCGCATCTGAACATGTCTAGACATTTCTTGCTGGAGGAAAGACCATCACCTTCAACTCAGGCTAGCTAAGCCATAACAGTTTGTAGCTTCAGCAAACCCATCACTTCATCACCATTTCACCATCCAGTTAGGCACATCAACCATAACTCCTTCAAAAGCAGAAAGCTTGTAGTTGTGATTGATGATGGTGAGCGTGATTTCACCAAGTACAAGATGTTCCTGGATCAACATTCCAATCAACCAATCAGAATTGAGGAATAATTTTTCTAGAAATATCTGTTTTAGGCTTATAATCATGGTTAGGTACTTCTACACCCTTGTTAATCAGCTATCATTTCCCACTGATTTTAGGCATAAATTTTGGGTAGGGGTAGGTTTAAGGGTAAGGATTGGGATAAGTTTATATTTTTGGACAGTAATGTTGATCCAGGATCATGTCTTACTTGGCAAAATCACAGCGACCGATTGATGATACTGTCGCAGGTGAAAGAATCACACGACAAGGATATGCAGTGGAAGCCCCGGAGTGTCGTTTTTATTTACAATAGTGAGGTAAGTGAGAAGGTAGTCGGTGCTCGCTGTGCTGGTGAGGGGGAGGCCGATCGGTCACGAGCTGCTGTCTGAGGGCAGAAGGAGAGGAAACGTTAGCATGTGCTCTCATGGAGAAGGTTCTCACCCTCTGTGGCTGCACACGCAGCTTATGTAGCCGGGGCCTGATGAGCTGCAGCTGTGACCGATCGGCCGGTGACGAGGCAGAGCAGGTGTTCCTCGTTTGTTTCCAGGGTGATGCTGATGATTCCACGGGACACTCATCACAGCACGAAGCAGCCAAAGTCTGGGGCCCGAAGAACTGGCTCAGAGGTTAGGGCCGTCTTGATCCATTGGAGGGTCTCTTCGGCCGCTGGCGTCCAGTGGATCCTCTCCGGTTGCCCCTTCCTGGTCAGATCTGTGGGGTGGCTAAGGAGGAGAAGTTAGGGATAAAGCAGCGATAGTAAACTATAGTAAAAGTTCAAAAAAAGTAAAAAAAAACACTTGCTACATGTATTGTGTTAGGCTAACTGAGACTTGTCTTTGCACTTGCATGTTGTTGCTCTTTTGTTGGGTTTGATTGCTTCTGTTGTTCTCATTTGTAAATTGCTTTGGATAAAAGCGTCTGCTTAATGAGTAAATGTAAATGCATTATTTACTTGCAACTAAACATGATTTGTATCTTTAACATATGCTGACCAACATTTATAACACAGGTGGCAAAGGGGAAGTAGGTAATAACAAAAAGAAATGCAGACAAATACAAACAAAATACCATCAAATGTCATCCAGGGAATTCTGGAAATGTCAGTGAAGGTTTGTGAAATATCCCTGCTAGTTATTGCATGGTCAACTGTAAGTGGTATTATTGGAAAATGCAAGTGTTTAGGAACAGCAGCAACTTAGGCATGAAGCAGAGAGTCACAGAGCGGAGTCACAGTGCTGAGGCGTACAGTGTGTAAAATTCACCAATGCTCTGCTGCTCCATAGATGAAGATTCCACTGTTAATATCTGCAAAAAAAACTCTGCAGCGAGAGCTTTATGGGTTTCCATGGCTGAGCAGCTGCATGCCAGCCTTGCATTAAAATACAATGATGGAGTGAGTAAAGCAGACACCACTGGACTCTGAGCAAGAATGAATCACACTTCTCTGTATGACAGTCTGATGGGTGAGTCTGGGTTTGGTGGATATCAGAAGAACATTACCTGAATGCACTGCACCAGCTGTGACATTTAGTGGAGGTGGGGGCTGTTTATCAGGGGTTGTGCTGTGTCCTTACTTCCAGCGACTAGGCATCTTAATGCTTCAGCAAAAAGCAAGCCAAAAACTGCCATGCTGTAAACTTTATGGGAAGAGTTTAGGAAAGGCCCTTTTCTATTCCAGCAGGACTGTGCCCAAAGCCAGAAACATAAAGTCACGAGATTGGCTTTTTCTGGAACAGAGATTCCAAGCCATTTTCACCGCTTAAAATAAAAGAAACAATAACTGAATTATTACAAACATACATTTATTATATTTTGCATAATTGCCAAGTTGGCATTTCTCATTTTTGTGTTCAGCTGAAATAGTAAAATATCGAAAAACTACAGCTTAATAAAAATGTGTATTAAAACACACACACAAACAAAATCTGATTCAGATCATAAGAAAGTTCCATTCATCAACTTTAGTTACCTACATTAGTTGTCATGCACTAGCAATAAAAAATACTTCTAAAGCATTTATTAATCTTAGTTTATATTAATCTCAACATGTATGAATACATTATAAAAATAAAAATGTGTTTTCAATGTTAACTTAATGCTCTGTAAACAAACATTTTATGTTTTATGTTTCGTGTTAGAATTTGGTCCCATTCTTGTCTGATATTAGTTTCCAAGCCTGCCCTCCAACAAAAAAACAACCCTATAGGTTGTTTGTGCAGCTTATTACAACCCATTTTTACATTTTTAAGTTAAACTCCCTCTAACGTGCATAAAAATAATGCGTGTAATAAGTGTTGTGTTGCATCTGTCGTCATGAAATGACGTATCACTGTCATTACCAATCAAAATGCGTGTTTATTTAAATGCAGTGTTACTTTTTAGACAAATCTCACAGTAATTTGCATATATTTTACTAGATAACTCACACAAATGACCACACCTAACCGACTCCTAAACCTAACCCTTACAGAAATAGTGCAAAATCATGATTTAGAATGTAAAAACATTTTCTGAGCATGTGCGTTTAAATGAGATTGAACCCACAATCGCATGATCACATATCGTGTGTATATAACGCAATACGCTACCAACTCAGCTACACGAAACCTGAAATACATACTGTCACAAATGGCAAAGGAGCACAGGACAACGAGGTGAGGAATAAAAAAAAAAAAAATCCCCAGAGGGTGGATTTATTGAGAAAGAAAAGGTCCAAAAATAAAGTCACTGAGACAAAATGTCAAAATGAAGCTCATCCGAAGCTCCCCCGTTGGTGCCTCACACGGCTTATCTGGCCGCGGGCAAACAAGTATCAGCTGGGCCGGATCAGCCGCTGATGAGTCTTGCAGGTGCTCCCTCGTTGGTAACCAGGGCAACGCTGATCTGAACAATACATACATTGCAGATAATAGAGTGCAAAACATTAAAATGAAAATTTTCTGTTGCAGATAGTGGTGCAATTGTAAAATGTGCTCTGATGGGTTGTATTTCAGAGATTTGGACAAACGACCTATACAGGTGTATTGGTTGGAGGACAGGTTGGAGCAGGTTTCCAGCTGCTGAAGAGTTTGTGGTCACCTTTGACATATTTTTCTTTTAATGATGTGCCAAATGCTCTCTAAAGGGTGAAAGATCTGGACTGCAGGCAACCCTATTCAACACTCTTGTACTATGAAGTCATGCTGTTGTAATAGCTGCAGTATGCCGTTTAGTATTGTCCTGCTGAAATACAGGCCTTCCTTGAAATACACGTCATCTGGAGGGGAGCATATGTTGCTCTAAAACCTTTGCATACCTTTCAGGATTGATAGTGCCTTCTAAAACATGAAGCTGCTCCTACCATATGCACTTATACACCTCCATACCATCAGAAATGCTGGCTTTTACTGAACGCTGATAATACACTGGATAAGACAATGGTTTCTGGAAGTATTCCTGGGCCCATTTAGTAATGCCAATGACAGAATCATGAGTTGAGTGATGAGTGTCGTCTGAGGCCCAAAGACCACGGGCATCTAACAAAGATCTTCAGCCTTGTTCCTTACACACAGAGATTTCTCCAGCTTCTCTGAATCATTTGATGATGTTATGAACTATAGATGATGAGATTTGCAAAGCCTTTGCAATTTGATTTTGAAGAATGTTCTTTTAAAGTATTCCACAATCTTTTTATGCACTCTTTCAAAGATTGGAGAGTCTCTGCCCATCTGTATTTCTGATAGTCTCTGCCTCTCTAAGACATCTCTTTTATAGCTAATCATGTTGAATCTTTTCAAAATGTCTTGTTTTTTCAGCCCTTTGTTGTCTCCGTGCCAACTTTTTTGAGACAAGTAGCAGGCATCATATTTGAAATGAGCTCATTTAGTGGAAAAAAAATTCTCAGTTTAAAGATGTGTTATGTTCTCTATGTTCTATCACAAATAAAATATTGGCTCATGTGATTTGAAAGTATTTTAGTTTTTATTTTATTTATATTTTAAAAGTGTCACAACATTTCCGGAATTTGGGAAACAATAGGAATTATTTTTCCAGAATGTCTGAGCCGCTTTGTTCCATAAATTGACAGTGGATGCTGATTTTTATCATCAGGTTCCAAGAAGGCAAAATCAGCATACAACTATTACAAAAGTAGGTCTTGGCAAATGCACTACTGTATATATACAAGATGTTGCACATCATTCAAACATGTCAGAAGAACGCATGAACATCTCATTAGAATTGTGGAAAGCACTGCAGAATGGCATAAAAAAGTATTTATGGCCTTAGTTATTGTATTTTTGGTTGACCACTGCCACCCTGGCCTTTTCCAGCACAGTTGTACAAATGCACAGCAGCGCTTCACTCAGTGCCTAATTTAGGGGAAACTGCATTTGCCAGCAGACCACACTCCATCAAAGCACCGCTGCTGTCTGTGGGGCCGCCGGGAGCCGGACGCTGTTCAGTTCCACCGAGTAACACAGTTAGTCCAGATCCTCATTGTGCTGTTTCTCTGACAGCACTTGTGTTTTTGACAAATAACAGCCTGGAGCCAAACTTACTGCTTCAACAGACGCCTGCAAAACGCACTGAGAACTAGTTTGCAGTAATTGTTTTTTTATTGTTAGATTTTTTCTTTAACATCACCAGTAAGATTATATATTTATTATGACTATTTTCTACGTATCTGAATATAGTAAAGTCATCAAAACTTCAAAAATTACATTAAACATTAAATGCAAAATGCTTATATTACTTGGCATCATTCTTCCCTTGACAGAAACTCAGTAGGGTTTCTCTATTGCCTTTCAGACCAAAAAAAAGTTTATGATTCTTATATGTTTTGTTCTTGATAATCTTTACAAATGAGTTTTGTAGCCTAAATACAATCGATGAAGGTAAAAAGCTAACAGTGAAGTTTATCTGGAAACATTTTCCTGATAGTTAGGGAATAGCTTCAAGAGCGTGATTATTAACACAACTAGGAGTGTTAAAATGCATTACAAAAACACATCATCCCCGCAGCACTCTACTGTAAATGTATATTGTGATATAATCTTCACAAATGCATTTGAATATCACCGCTGCTTCCACAGCAGGTTTGTTTGCTCCTGTTTTCAGTTTTCACATGCATCCACCAGATGTGTTACTCTTCAGACGAGGTGTGTAAACCATATTTAACACAAAAACCTGATAGCTCAAGTGAACATCTCTGCACAGAACAACTTGTTTCAAAAGGAACAGTGCATATGTCTTCTCTCTTATTGGCTGGAGGTAGAAGAAGTATAAAACATTTATATGTATATATATATATATATATATATATATAAATGGGACCATTTATTGAACCTTTATATATAAAAATATTTGTTCAGGTTTGAAACATCAGGCTTTTATGGTTCATATAATATAATATAATGAGCATTTGGAGCTCATATTCAAGGAAAGAAAAAACTTCTCTTTTATTCACTCTATAGCTCGGTTAATAATGTCTTTCATGATATTTAAATAATCAAAACATATAATGCAATGCAATGCGATACAATGATGACTGAGAAAAACAGGTAACATTCTTCAAAAGTCTGATGACTAGATCTGAGACTCACATTTAAAATTGTATTTTAGCCTATATTTGTATTTTGTGTTTATTGCCTTAATTTCCCTTCATCTTACATCATATGTGCACATTAACATTACAACCTCAATCGAAATTTTTGTTTTCTTTGAGTTGCTTTCACATCATGTCATAATTACCGTATTTCTGAGTTGACAACACGTGACATTTTACTCATAGCTTTCCATGTTGTCTGACTCAAAGGAAGTGCCTAAGTAGCGCCATCATCTGTCACTGGTCCAAGTTCCAAGTCATAACTCTGAGAACGTTCCGAGTTTACACGTTGTAATTACGAGTTTAGGAGCATGTGAGGACTTTGACGTTGATAGTGTTGCCATAGAAACACATAATTTAGATAGAATAGAATGTCACATGTTATCATCTTGGAATTACGAGATGGCATGAATGCAGCATTCCTCCTCTTTAAACTGATTTGATTCTGAACCATGTTCACATATGGCTTCCTTTTATCATGATAGAGCTTCAGTTGTCATCTGCAGATGTCTCAGTGGATTGTGTTTACCGACAGTGGTTTCTGGAAGTATTCCTGGGTCTATTTACAGTAGTAATGTCAATGACAGAATCATGTGATGAGGGATGAGCGTCACCTGAGGGTCTGAAGACACAGATTGTTGTTCTTGTCTGATCATGAAAACAAACAATGCCTCATATTGATTTGTCTTCTTAAAAGTACAATTTTGGAATGTTAGCATGCTAAGTTGATAAAAATCCGACAAACATTCAAGGTAGTCAGCAAGGAACAGCTGTAACAGTATTATTATATGTGCTGACTGCATGCAAACAATACCAAAATGAAATATATAATGTTTACGAAAAAAAGAGTGATACTTTTAATACTTTTATTCAACAAAACATGCATTAAATTGATCAAAAGTGTTAGAAAAGAGATTTACGTATAATGCTACAAAAGATTTCTATTACAAATAAATGCTGTTCTTTGAACTTTTTATACATCAATGTATCACAGTTTCCACAAAATTATGAAGCAGCACAGCTGATTTTTAGGATGAATAATAATCAGAAATGTTTCTTGAGAAAGTCAGCATATTAAAATGATTTCTGAAGAATCATGTCACACTGCAGAATAATGATGGAGTAATGATGGAAATTCAGATGCACATCACAGGAATATATTCACAAAGAACAGTTCTTTAGAATTGTTTTTACAGTTACTATTTTTACTGTATTTTTGATTAAATAAATACAGCCTCGGTGAGCAAAAACGTATTGTATTTTGTTGGTTGTTTTAGTTTAGTGTCCAGGATACTTTAACATGTTGTTTAGGTAGGCAGCTCAGTAGGTTTTGGAATACAGCTTCTGGAGTCGAGTGTTACAAAATCACAATGCTCTCCAGTGCAGATGGCTCAGATTTAGCCCTCTTACAGCATCACCACTGTCTCCTGGTCCTGTTCATCGCTCAGATCCTGAGACGAGCATCTCTTTGCTCTGGTTCTGGTTCTAAGCGCTAGTCCCCGGTGTCTCATTAGAGCTCCACACCACCGCGTCGCTCACCCTACAGAAAAGCCAGGCCTGCGGGCAGAGTCTGAGGTCAATCCAGCTTTGTTATGCAGCAGTTTGAGGAGTTCTTCTTTAACAGGCATCGTAATGAAACAAACCTGCTGTGTAAGCGATTAAACCCGTCCTGTCCGGGTCACAGACTTCAGCAAATAAATATGAATGAGTTTGCAGAACTTTTAGACTAGGCGCTTCAACTCTTTGATGATCCGTCTGTGAAAGACCTTTCGGGTGTCTGCAGAGCATCCAGAGAAAACGACTAACAAAGAAAATGAAAGAGCTGTAAGGGAAGAAAGATCAAATAATGATTTACAATGTTTAGCGCTGCTGTATCAAACCTACCTGCAGAAAGAGTGATTTTCTTTCAGACTGAGCCCTGAACAGTGAACCTGGGTTTAGCTGCAGCAAGTTCTGTTGTACTCAATGCTTTTATCAGTCTGAAGGACAGAGACGCAAGACTCGTGCTTTATTCTGTACTGAAATGCAACAATCCTAGCTAAGATCTAAAGGAGTTACTTAAGGTTTTAAAATGATGCAAACTTACATGATCCAGATCAATAATGGTAAAATTTAGGACTGTCAGTTGATCTAACACTTTTTAAAATTGATTATAGTAATCAATTAATTAAAATCATATTAAATTAATCAATCAGAAATATTTCAAGGTCAGAGATTTGCTTTTAATTTATATTTTATTTCACTAAGGATGCATTAAATTAATTAAAAGTGACATTATAATGTTATAAAAGATTTTAAATAAATGCTTAACATTCTATTCAACTGTGAATGCACAACTGTTTTTAACACTGATAATAATCAGAAATGTTTCTTGAGCAGCAAATCAGTATCTATTATATATTAGTATATATTAGAATGATTTCTGAAGGGTCATGTGACACTGAAGACTGGAATAATGAAAATTCAGCTTTGATCACAAGAATAAATTACAGTTTACAATGTATTCACACAGAAAACAGTTCTTTAGAATTGTAATATTTCACAATTTTACAATTGTAATTTATAAAATGTATAATTATAATTGAGTAATGGTGCTGAAAATTCCACTTTGAACACAGAAATAAATTACATTTGAACAATATTTCACAATTTAATGTATTTTTACTGTATTTCTTTTATTAAATAAATGTAGCATTGATGAACAAACATTACAAAATCCTGTATATAGATTTATTTTTAAATAGTAGTTTGTACATGTTCTTTTTTATATTAGTTTTACTGTTTTTGTAAGTAATTTAATTGTGAATGTTGAATTGACATCCCAATTGTCTTAGCATGACCATTTCATGTACCCTTTCTAGTAGGCACGTTAAAGAGCATAAACAGGTTCACTTTTCAAAAAAATAAATAAATAAATAAAATCCTATCTGTAATTCACCCAGAGTTCCATGCATTGCCGCTTTTCCATAATACAGGATGCCTGCACTATTAGTGTATCTATTTCCAGAAAGATCATGCTCTCTTCAGTACTCAAGGGGTCAGTAGAATTATACGACATGCTGATCTGACCTCCACAGGGAGCTGGTGATGATAGATGGACAGTACAGCAGGAGCCAATCCGTTTGCCTCCACACAGCCAAGATAAATAGCCCAATTTAACCCAAAAAACACTCCTGCCACCGGCCTCGTGGCGTTCTGCCCGCTCCAAGACTAAGACATGACAGCAGAAACTCCATCATCAGACACCATCATCTCAAACACAGCATCTCAATCGTCCAATCAAACAATCACACCTGAACAGCTTACACACCGTTATTCCTGCAGTGAGGATACAAAACAAATAAAAACAGGGTTTAAATGTCAGATTAGAATAATTTCTGAGCTTTAGCTTTGAAATGTAAACATCTCAGAGAGATCTGTAATTCATTAAATGAGAGAAATAGTTAAGGGCCTGAAAGCTTTCTGTGAGTGGCTGTGTGTGATTTAATATCTTCAGAAACATGAGTTTGAGCACTGAATTATCTGTAGTTTTGTGTTGAACACAGAGCCTGAGGACTCAGCAGCAATATTTCATTCATTTGATTATTTCATGAGAGCTCTGCATGAAATCAAATCAGATTCAGCTGTGGCCGTGGGCTAGTTTTCTCCCTCTTTTCCTCTATTTCTGCATGTTTGTGAATTTCATTGCCAAAAAATATGAAGTTCATAATGAATCTGGAGACTAGACACTGAAAGTGTTGTCTTTGCTTCTCTTGGGCTTCATTATTGTCACGGTTATGATTTTCCGAGCCTTTACTGAGAGATTCTGCTCTTTCAACTGTGTTTTTATTCTTATAGTGTCTAAAACATTTTTCAAGTGTCAGACATCTCAGATTTCAAATCTATAAGCTAATTCAGGGGATCTGTTACTAGTAAATGCATGGTTGCATGAAAAAAAAAAAAAAAAATATATATATATATATATATATATATATATATATATATTTATTTATGTTATGACT
>JAUMHE010000068.1:3645679-3682576 GCA_032359235.1 Enteromius mattozi
AGTCAGAATTGCGAGATATAAAGTCAGAATTGCGAGATAAAAAAGTCACAGTTGCAAGATATAAAGTCAGAATTGCGGGATATAAAGTCAGAATTGCGAGAGATATAAAGCCGCAATTGCAAGATATAAAAGTCAGAATTGCGAGATAAAAAAGTCACAGTTGCAAGATATAAAGTCAGAATTGCAAGATATAGTCAGAATTGCGAGAGATATAAAGCCGCAATTGTGAGATATAAGTCGCAATTCTGACTTTAAAACATGCAATTGCGAGTTTATATCTCACAATTCTGAGAAAAAAATTGTGAGATATAAAAATTCTCACAGAATTGTGAGATAAAAAAATCGCAATAACTTTTCAATTTTTTTTGTTCAGAAACAGGCTTCCATAAGCATATACTGTAAAGCACACAGCAGATGTGTCTTCCTCTGCTCTCCATTCTTCTGTAGTTTATTCCTGCTTCTGTAGCTCTCTTTTCTTTCTCTTCCTTTCTGCTGCATTCCCTAATTAGACCGCTCACCTGCCACATTTGCCAAAGAAAGGTTTTGTTTCCTTCCTCTTTGTATGTAAAATGGCCCATATCCACTCGACACAGAGAACTGCTGAAGGTGAGGGGAAAAACTGCACAATGGAAAATATATAATAAATGGACAGAGAAAAAAGGCCACAATTAAAACCATCACAGTGTTTCCTTGCTATCTAAAGATACTTGAATCTTAACGATTCTAGTTCCTTAACTGTTCTGTGATTCTTGTAGTGCTTTAAAGGAATACATATTTGAAACTAAATTAATTTAATTGCCAAATTATGTTATTATTAAATAAAAGAAATAAATACATCTGAAAAATATAGAAGTATAAAAGGTGATTTTACACAAACAGAAATTTTAGTGATAAATGCTATAGTAATTGCCCTTATGAATTAAACAGCAATATGAAACAAAATAACTAAGACTCATTTATTATTGAATCTACTTGTATATTTTGCACTGTCGTATTTAGTGCTCCATTCACATTTGTAGAAGAATTCATGTGTGAGAATCATTAAAGGAACCAAATGTTTAATTCTTAATCAAATCAGTATCTGGGTGTAAAGCAATTATTTACTGAAAATTAAAATCATTTTTTTATTCTCTTCACTGCAGCATCATGCTTTTTGCAGCTTGGGTGTCACTGAAGTCAAACCTGGTGTCTACATACCAATTTTAATGCAATTGCAAAAATCTAAATAGAAAATAAACTTGATACGAAGGGTGACTATCAGTGAATAATGACTAAAAAATAGGTCTGTTTCACATTTACAGCCATCATATGATGTCAGAAATGGTGCAAGAATCAGATGGACAACTTTTATGGCACTTTCAAAAAAAGGAGACCATGAATTTGTCAGGTCAAACATTACATTTATCGATAAGCTCTTATCAAAATGACCCCCACTCAGAAAGGCAGCGTAACCAGAGAAGTAGTAATTGGCTCTATCAGTGGCGTGATGAAGGCAAGTGCTACGGTTGAGCGCCACACATCTGCTATCTATAGTGCACACTCAGGTTTCACGCCACTTTAGCAATATTACATTTCGTGTTACAGGACAGCATGTACTGTTTAATTAGAGTAAGCTTCAGACGGGCCGCTCTCTGTAAGCACAAATTACACCGGAGTCATATCAGATGGTTTTCCTCATTATTTCTCCATGAGGACAACATGAAAAGTTAGTGAAGTTATGCATGCTAGTCCACAATTTCGATTTTTACAATTCACACACTTTCTCAAGTGTTTAACGGGTTGATTTGCATTGAGTGATTCTTTGTGTATTATAATCATTAAATGCACAACCAACTTTGTAAAGATGTGCCCCCTTTGTCTGTCAAATGTATTTTGAATTAAAAAGAAAATATTTACATTTGATAAGTTCCACAATTATTATCAATTCAAACATAATAGGGCCTAAAAGTCATTGCCTTTTGGAGCAGTTTTGCCATTTTGAAGTCAAAATGTGTCATTAAGCTTACGTGACGCAGAACAGGGGAGTTTTTGTGTGTGGGTGGCTGTCCAAATTTGACAAAATATTAATTTTTCAACAAGACACAAATAATGTGGTTTACCATTTAATGAGATATGTATTATATAGACATTTAAATGTCAGCCTGTTGAAAATGGCACATCTAGGGGATCTGGTGCATTACAGATTACAACAGCATCTGATTCACAAACAGAGATGAAGTTCGGTTAATTCTTGCGGTGCTGATGATTCAAATTCATCTGCTACACAATACATGGATGACTGAACCGGTGCAAGACTTAATATCCTTAATACTCTGTATAACGATAGTAAAGGTGCTAACCCTTGTGCTGTGCTGAAAATATTTTACCTAATTTGGTGTTCCCACTCAAAAATTAGCTTGTAAATCTGTGCTATATTATCACCAAACTCAGTTTTTGAGTGAACCATAGATAATCAATGTTTTTTTCACTCAAAAACAGGTGCACTAGTTCAGATCAATGAGCTGTTTTTGTGGAAAGTTACTTTTTAAAGTACGATATCGTGTTACCCCAAAAAAGTAAGTCATCACATTACTTAGTTTTTATGGAAAGTAATGCATTATGTTACTTTTGCATTACTTTTGGTCACCTGAGCTGGGCTTGCTTATCTAACTTCCAGGGAGGAGAGGTGTCAGTGAATACATAAGGAAACAAAGTAACTTGCATTACTTATTTGAAAAAGTAACTCAGATATTTTCTTGTCATTTTAAAAGAAAAAGTATAATCTGATTATGTAACTCGTGTTACTTGTAATGTGTTATCCCCAACACTGTCAATAGCTGGGTTTCCATCCAAAGTTGGGAATTTAACTTACAAAATTGGAATATAACATCAAACATCTGCGAATAAGCCCCAAAGGGTCAAAGAAAACAATATTGTAATGTCCTGATAAACTGACGCTAAATATCACGAAGAAAAAAAAGAGATGCTACTGAATAATGAATTACTTGCACCACAGTAAATGAGTTCTTTCTGCTGTTTGGGAATGCAGTCGTATAAGAATCTTACAGGTTTGGAATGACATGAGGGTGAGGAATTAATGACAGAGTTTACATTTTTTTGGAGAATTATCCTTTTAAGGGATTTTTTTCATCACTTGTTTCTAATGTGATATTTTGAAATGGACATAAAGACATAGCCAGTGAGCCCTACGATCAATCAGTTCCAAAAAAATGAATAAAAATCTCTTTTTTCAGTCATTTCTAACCACGAACACAAGGTGGAAAAATCCATAAAAGTGCAAAAATGATCTGTTTTTAAGGAGAAAAGCTGCCCTGTGTGAACAAAGTTGGTATAAGTAGCATTTTCAGGAAAACGAGAACTCTTTCCGTGTCAAAAGGACTGAAACACAACATGAATGTTAATAATGAAGTTCTCACTTGAGTCCATAGTTTAAAGTATGTGATTGGGTGTAAAGACATTGATATAGTTATTACAATGAAAGTTTAGATAAAGTTTTATTATAAATAATAATCATGTTAGTTGGGCCTGAGAAACAGAAATAGTGTACAAATCAAATCTGTCATTCTCTACATGAAAACAAGGCTTTTTAATTCAGTTTTGCTCGCTTCATTATAATAATTTACAAAATTCCGGAAATGTTAGGACTTGATGAAAATGAAAACTAAAAGACTTTCAAATCACATTAGTCAATATTTTATTAACAGTAGAACATAAATGTTTAAACGGAAAAAGTTTATACTTTTATCCACTAAATGAGCTCATTTCAAATTCGATGCCTACTACAGGACTCAAAAAAGTTGGCACAGGGGCAACAAAAGGGCTGAAAAAGCAAGATATTTTGAAAAGATTCAGCTGGGAGAACATCTAGCCACTAATTAAGTTAACTGACATCAGGTCTGTAACATGATTAGCTATAAAAGAGATGTCTTAAACCCGATTCAGACGGTAATTATTTCTCATGTGGACATCTGTAAAAATAAATGTGCATACAGTATCACCTCAGCGATAAAACTCATGGATTCAGATGGTGATTTATTCAGTGTGTAGGAGTGAGTTCTGTGATCCTAACCCTGGAACACTCTTCTCACATGACTAGTCGCAAGATTGTCTTCTGTAAATAAAATGAATTTCAATTACAAATTTATTCTTATTATTGTGTAAAATGTATTTAAAAATACTCATTATTATGTAAAATGTATTATTATTATTCCAAGCATATTTTATAATATACAATCCTATTTATTATTTGATTATTTAAAAATCTCCTGTTTAAGAATAGGAAAATAGACGCACTATTGATGTATATAATTATACACCATATATATCTGTTTATAATACACGTTAAAATAGTATTACATACCTGCTGCTGCCATAATAAAGACCCATTTCAAATGTTTATGTGCTTTTCTTCTCTTTCTGCTAATATTCGCTGTGCTGGAGAAGTTATAGGTATTGTTATTTTAAATACTTTGAAGCATTTCAGAGATAAACATGTATGCAAATTACACCAAACTACAACATTACCTTATGGTGTTCGAAAGGGCTCAAAAAGGGTTTAAAAACTGAATTTTGAATCAATTTCTTCTCGTATACTCAAGAGATGTGGATTTGGACAGCAATTAAATTACCACACCACCTCCGTTTTTGTCAAAAAACAGTAGGTAATGGTAAACATACCCCTGTTCCAACTATTTGTGACCTGTAGCAGATTAAAAATAAACTCATTTTGTGTATAAAATTGTCAAATTTCTGAGTTTAAACCTTTGTTGTATTGTCTATGTTCTGTTGCAAATAAAATATTGGCCCAAGTGATTTGAAATTCTTCTAGTTTTAATGTTATTCAAATAAAAAAAAAAACTAAGGTGTTCCCAATGCATACTAAACAAAAACTACTCCATGATCATATTTCACAGTCTTTAGATGAAGTATAGCACTGTCACTGCTGTTCCCTAAAAAACTAGGAGCATGACAGCCCTGTAGCTGTGGATTAAAAGTTATATGTCCAATAACAGATAATCTAAAATCAGGTTAAATTATCACGTAGGCACTCATTTTCTCCTTGTGCAACTGTTTTTGTGAGCTGTCCTCCTATTGTCTGACCACTATTAGATTCTACTAGTAATTCTTAGTTAACGAAAAAAAAAGGTACAAAAACTGTCACTGGTGCAGTACTCTTTCAAAATATACTAATATATACACTTGAGGTACTAAAATATACTTTTAATTAATTTATATGCACTGTTTAAAGTAATGCCCCAGTGACAGTTTTTAATATTTTTATGAGATACTAATATTGTTTGCCCTTCTAGGGCTTAATAAAGAAAGTGATTTTCAACCAGCTTTGTACTGTTACAGTGTCAGTGGTACATACAAATATACCAACACCCAGATCCACTTATTTGTAAGCTAAAGTCCACCAGATTATGCAAAACACACTATTTTGACAGCCCCAGTGCTCTGAAAAACTACAGATCAAACTTGTTTTGTTTGCACATCCGCATTGAGAGAGGGGTGGTGCCAAAATCAGAATCATGCATTATGGGCGTTGACGTTTTTGGAAAAAAATCCTTTCAGTTTTCTCTACTCATGTTCACGCATTATTCCTGTTTTTCAAAAGTACATCTTGCCAGCAGTGAGTCACCCCTTTAATAATAGTATCTGTAGTTTCAGCACAAAGAATAGCTATATGGGTTTCTAACATCAGATAATACAGAATTAGCCCCTTCAGTAGACTCTCTACTAGCGAGGCGGTTTTCAGTTCTGATTCCGAAGTTATTTTGTGCCCCACAGAATGGAGGTAAATTACAAGACATGTGTTGAACAGAAGCAATTTACAGCAGGGCAGTGGTGTGATTGTAACCAGATGTTTGCTGTTAATATATCAAAACACGCCCAAAATGCATGCAGCTGTAGCTGTAGTTAGATTTGCTTATCCGCTCAAACACATGCCTGTCAGACGATTGTGAGACCTACAGACCCAGAACACTTCAACATGTCAATCTGTGCAAACAGGACGAGGAATTAGATACAGGTTTTATCATCTGAAGAGATGTTATGTCAGGGTTTTTATGTTTAAGAGACAGAAGATGTTTTTAAAACCCTAGTTGAGCAGCTTTGCTGTCTGCATAGAAAACTTCCATTGATTTAAAAATGGAGATTTGCTCACAATTTATTTCAATTATTTATTCTAAAAAAAAATTTTCATGTGTGTTTTCATATTTTTGATACATTATATTTGCTTTTATGGCTCATGTGATATAGTGACATAATCAAATAATAATAATCAAATCCAAGCTGCTTCAGTAGTCCAGTAAGTGTTCATCTGGAAATATTACTATATCAAAGTTTATAACGTTTATGAATGTCAGTAAAGATTTGACAGCAAACAGACATGAAGCACAAGCTGAAGGTGGATGTTTGTACAATTATACTAAAACAGTGGTTTTCAACTGGTTTGGCCTTGGCACCCACAGTTTCCCATGGTCATCAAGCCGTGGCCCACTATATATATATATTAGGTTTAACAGGAAAGTTTTGATCATGAAAATCATATTGAGGTCTATGTGTATCAAATATGACACAGTCGGCTTTATAGGGTTAAAAGCAAAGAGCTTGAGTTAAGTGATGCTGATTGCATAGAGTATCTCCTTCAAATCCAGTAACAAATGAATGAGGATTTGAGAGAGTGGTATCCATTTTCTTAATACAGCATGATCTTGAACAAGTGCAAAGTAATGAATGAGTCCAGCTCATGATTTATTCTGAGAAAAGTCATTAGTCGTAATGATACAGCTCTGGCGTGCACTACACACTACATTACAGTCAGCATGGGTCCCGCTTAAAAGCATCCTAACAAGATTATATTGCAAACCATTTTGGAGCCCCTCGTGACCATGGGAATTTACTGCTAAAGCATTTTAATGGACTTGTTCTACTAAAATGACCATCCTGTCATCATTTTCTCAAATTTGGACATTTTCTGGGAAACTTAAAGGGGACCTTCGCAAAATAAGTATCTGATGTCCCCAGAGTGTGTGTGAAGTTTTAGCTTAAAATAATCCTCAGATATTTTGTTATAGCTCAAGTTGTCATTTTTAGAGTATGAGCCAAGCGCACCTTTTTTTTAGTCCCTTTAAATGCAAATGAGCTGGTGCTCCCAGCCCCCTTTTCAGAAGAGGGTGGAGCTTCAAAAGCTAATGCTCCTGCCGACACACTGGCAACACTCTACAATCTCACGCACCGAAACTGTCAGAAACTCTTAAGCGATAGACTCACATTGCCTTCATATGCACTTTTTAACTTCCACATTCCTATTTAAGATCAGTAGCATGTAAAGGCAGTACTACTTAAATTTGTGCTTTCTTTCCTGCAAGAGACGTTGGAGCATAGGCTGTCACTCTCCACCTTGAAAGTGTATGTTTCTGCCATCTCAGCACATCACGATTCAGTGGACTGTTGGTTCCTGGGAAAGCATGACCTGATCATTAGTTTCCAGAGGGGTGACAGAAAGTTAAATATTTCTAGGTCACACCTGGTGCCCTTCTGAGATCTCTCTGTCATCCTGGCTGGACTTCAGAGGGGTTCCTTTGAACTGCTGGAATCGGTTGAGCTGAAATACTCCTGATTGCACTCACCTCCATTAAAAGGGTCAGGGACCTTCAAGCATTTTCAGTGAGTGAAGAGCACATTGTGTTCGGTCCAACCTACTCTCACATTGTCCTGAGACCCCCGCCTGGATAAGTGCCCAAGGTTCCCACTACACCCTTCAGGATCAGGTGGTGAACCTGCAAGCGCTGCCCTCGGGGGAGGCATATTTGGCCTTAGTGTTGCTGTGTCCCGTAAAAGCATTTTGCATGTGACGAGCGTCCTGAGGAGTCATCAGCGTCACCCTGGAAATGGACGAGGAGCACCTACAAGCCCTTGTCACAGGCTCATCGGTCCCAGCTGCGGCTCATCAGGCGGCAGCTACATAAGCCGCATGTGCCATTTCTCCATCAGACAAGACTCTCTATTTTTCCCCAGACAGCACCTGGTGACCGATCAGCCCACACAACAGAGCACAGCATGGACCCACTGCACCAGAAGGAAGAGAGGGTGGAGCACCCACTTTTGACTGTTCACTTACCCACCATGTAAATAAATCCTCCCTCCGGGGTCTTTACTTTTGAACCATCCTTGTCATGTGATTCTTCACCCGTGACAATATGTGTGGACCACACCTAGAGCTTTAGAAGCTTTGAGCAGCTCCTTGCCTGTTACGGAGGTCAGCAGAAAGTGAAGGCTCTCTCCAAACAGAGGTTAGCTCACTGGATAGTGAATGCCATTGCTTTGGTGTACCAATCCTAATGTGAGCCGTGCCTCTGGGGGTGAGGACTCACTCCACCCAGACTGTTGCCACATGTTGGCACATGGTGTCTCTCTGGCAAACATCTGTAGAGCTGCGGGCTAGGCAAAAGCTAATACCTTTTCTAGGTTTTACAACCTTTGTGTCAAACTGCTTTCTTCTTCAGTGTTTTGGGTAACAGGTAAGTGGCGGGAAGAACTGGTTCAGTGTCACGCTTGCTGTGCCATTTCCCCTCACAAGTGTCTTTTTTTTTGTCTCCCAGTGGAGTTCCTGGGATGGTGAACCCTGGTCGAGCATCCTCAAGCAGTCTTGGCAGTCAGACTCGGTGGAGCTGTCTAATGCTAGGCCCAGTGACTGGTGTTATAAGTCCTGGTCTGCCCCTGTGCTTAGTTAGTTGTCCATATGACCAACATCAACGTCAGCGAATTTGTGCTGGGGTGTTGGGAATGTTTGTTAGCTCTGGCTTGTCAACATGTGCAATGCCACAGGGTTGTGACAGCGTTTAGGTTGTGGTGTTTTCCATAGACCCCTAATGTTGTCATGACATCATAACTTGTAGTGACCAACAGATAGGGAACCTTCATTCTTAGATGGAGGGAATGGCAATGTTACGTCCCCATGGCACAACCCTCAACCAATCGCTGATGCTGGGATGGTTCTCGGATATTCTGTGTAAAACCTGAATGAGTGGATGCACGCTGTCCCCTTATAGATGGTTTCATTGGGCACATGTGCCTGGACAAAGTTAACTTCCGGTCTGTGTTTGCTTATCGGTCTGGTTAGTGTCGCCGACTACAAACGCAGCTAATGATGAGTAATGAAGTTGGTCTCAGGTTATTGTGCTGTGGAATGTGTTTTTTTCCATATATTTATTTGTGGCGACTTGCCACGATATAAAAACTGACAGATTTTTCAAAAGGCTTTGTTGAATAAACATCACCACGTAATGCGCGTTTAAAAATAAAACTGAGGCATGGGTGTTTTTATATCACTGTATTTCTGAAGGAAGACTGTCTTTAGAAAATGTCATTTCATCCTGCATATAAGGCAGCGTTTGTAAGCTCAGAGCTGCTTTGTCTGCAGCCGTAACCGGGGAAACTCCATTTCTTGTGCTTAAAGTACCTCCTGCTGGCAGAAAATTAATTTGCATTTTGAATAAATTCATCTGATTTATGCAGCAAACATATTTTGCTTGTATAAAAATAAAAATGATCTACTCTAGAAGGACTTAGCTGTTGTTATTTATTCTATTGGGATGTCTACCGGAAGTTAAAAGCATGCATGCACAGTAACGTTTGTTTATGTTGTTGTCCTTGAAACTGTCTGTATTTACAGGGAGTGGCTCAGAATGTAAATCTACTAGCCAATCTTCATTGGTGTTTTCTCTTAAACTCAGAGATGATTGAGACTCCAGGATTAACTTCTAATGTCACCACACATATAATGTCTCTGATCCCTCCATCAGGGAACAAGGGTTATGTATGTAACTGAGATGGTACACTGATTACTCACACCTGTAATTATGACACCAGAACTTGTATGTTCTTGTTTATTTATTTTTTTTTATTTTTACTTTTTTCTCAGTTCTAGACTATCTGTCTTCATAATTGCTAATAAAATGTGCATGTATGCGGATAAAAAATAAAGCTGATTAAAAATATTAATAAATGCTATAACAGTATACAAATCATAGTTAAATACCACTGGTGACCACAACTGTCATAAATGAGTAAATAAACAATGTATGCCTTACTTTTTTTGTCATGATCATTTTTTTATTTGTTGTATGAAAAAAAAAAACCATACTTTTTTTTTTTTAAATCTTGTACTTTCAGTAAGATGGTTTTCTAGAGCCTGCTGTGTGATTTAACTAAACGTTAACATAAAAAAAAAAAAATCCATTCATGTGTTGTATATCAAAGTCTAAGCAGGTATTCAGGCACAGTGGAACTTGTTTGTTCATTCCT
Source organism: Enteromius mattozi (assembly GCA_032359235.1). Classification (NCBI taxonomy): domain Eukaryota; kingdom Metazoa; phylum Chordata; class Actinopteri; order Cypriniformes; family Cyprinidae; genus Enteromius; species Enteromius mattozi. The sequence goes on from JAUMHE010000068.1 coordinate 3,655,991, forward strand.
CCTGAGAAAAGAAGGTAAACGGCACATTGAAGTAATTAAAAGCAGTTTGTTATAAATCTCCCTCATACTGTGTGTCCCAAAGAACAGTGCTTTATGTCCCTGTCGACAGGGTCAGGCTGAGTAATCCTGTGTGTGTCTTGAGGGCAGAGAGACACGGGAAAGCACACTGTTCACATCACAGAGAGCTCATACCTATTTTGAAAAATAAGTCTAATATGCGGTGGGAATGTAAGAGTGTGTGTCTCTGTGCAGGCCCTGTGTGATCATTATTCTCTCTCTCATGCACCACTGATGCACATCTCATTACCAGATGCTTAATAATGTGTGTCGTGACACTCCAGAGACGCTCTTTTCTTTATGAGTTCAACCAACACTCATTTGTTCTTGTGCAAAACATTTGTTCTTTACACTTAGTAGTTATTAATTATAAGCCGAGCAAAATTAACACTTGCCTTGCAAATACAGTAATAACTGGTCTGTCTGCAAGTAACATCTCTTGCAGTGTAATAACTGCTTCATTTTAAGGGCTCTTTTTCTTAGGTTTAACTTGAAGAAGGACTATTCCAGTTAACTAAAACTAAAACTTTAAAACCATAAAAAAATTACTTGAAATAAACATTTAGTGAAATAAAATATATAAAAAAGCTTTTTACATCAATTAGTTGCAAAAGCAACATGTTGTAATGACGGCGGCGGGAGCGTTCGGATCCATATGCATGTCTTTATTTCAGAGTGATCAGGCAGGGTCAATAAACAGGCAAACAGAACAACGTAGACAAGACAGAATCAAGGTCGGGGTACACAAGCAGATGTCGGGGCAGGCAGCAAACAATCACAAGTCAGAGAAACAGTCCAGAATCAATACACGGAGAAGTAAACACGGGGGATTAATGTTTGGAACTGACGCCGGAGCAAATCAATACTTCGCACAGATGAAATGGTGAATGGTGCTTTTATGCTAGAGATAGGGGGTGTGGTGATGAGGGACAGCTGCTGGTGTAATTGCAGATGGCAGACAGGTGTGAGTGAGTGGTGTGTTATGAGAAACTGAGTCCATGTGAGTGTGAGTCCATATGAAAGTGAGAGAGTTCGTTGATGGTGTGAAATGGGGATGGAGTGCCCTCTGGAGGGGTAGCTGGGAACTCCATCCTGACACATTTCCCATTTATTTTAACTTCATATACTAAAAAAACTAAAACTGAACTAAAAACTTCATGCAGTACTATTTCATTGAAATAACACTGAATTTAAGTACTAAAATAACATAACTAATAAATAAAGAATAATTAAAACTAACTAAAATAGTGCGGTAGTTGTTAAGTTTAGGTATTGGGTAGGAATAGGGATGTAGAATAAGATATTAATATGTGCTTAATTAGCACTAATAGATGGCTAATGTTATAGTAGTATGCATGCTAATAAGCAACTAATAGGTGTAACCGTAAAATAAAGTGTTAGGATAACTATAGCAGCATATGAATTATACTAAAAAAATACTGAAGTAAATTGTACATACTTTAAAAATGACAACTTTCAGAGCTCAAAGCAGTCCAAAAAATTTATTGAAACCTAATGGCTCATTCTAGACTACTTGGTTTTCTGACATCACAAATCTAAAACTTTACACTCTATAGAGCACTCAGATTTACACATGTTCAGTAACATGGCCCATGTGTCATAGTGAGGAGGACATGGACACAGTAAATACTGCTAGTGTTATTCCAAAACACATGGACATAAAGACTCGCAGTCTCTTGTAATCAGTCATGTCGGTGCAAACGCTACACTACTAATCAGACTATGAGCATTCAAGTATAGTCAATTATAATCATTTTTCTCCCTGACTGATCCGGAATACATTCTCACACAAACAGCAACACAAGAACTGATTCTTGACAACATGCCAACAGACTACAGAGAAGAAAGACTTGCAGTTGTTGTTTTTTGCACTGAAAAGAAAACATAAGGAAAAAAGAGGTGAAAACATGGATGAGACAGTGCTTGGGGACTCGTAAGTTAGATGTTTTCTTCTTGTTGATGTTATTACTCCCACTTCCTGAAGCTGTTCTCTTGCACTCACTGGCTGCTGTTCTTTGGTGCTCTTGTGCAACATGCATTCATCAAACAGGTGTAATATATCATGAGCTGTTAAGTGAAGTGCAGCCAGCATCTTGTTGCTTTTGCACTCATGCACATAACTTACAGGAGACTGAATGTGATTCAAGGCATCGATATATTGAAGATGAGTCCATGCTGACACCAGACACTGTCCATGCTGCTGAGAGCATGTTTTGATGAATATGTAAATATGTGATGCGAGTTTTCTTCTCAAAAACAAAAATTGAAAGCAGTGAGAAAGCAGCCGTTAAGAAAGCATCTGATCATAGCAATTTGTTTGCACCACCTCTGCATTTCACCAGAAGCATGCAGTACACACATACAATTTTAATGAATCCCTTTTCTCACACTGACATTACAGTACAGAATAGCACACCTAAATGTCACATCCTTTTGATTTTGAAATCTTCCTTCACACTCAGTTTACAAACTTTCATAGGAAACATTGGAAGTCGGGGAAGTTTCATTGACAACTGCTCACACATTGGCAACAAAAAAAGTGATTTATGCATGACAATTCATACATATATCTACAAAATAATATATAATAATAATAAAAGGCCCATCAAAGGCAAAGAAAACTGTTTTTCAAAGGCAAACAGACTGTTTTGAACTCGAAATGAAACGGATGTGGTGACTGACTTTACTTCTAAATTGTGACTATAATTGAGTAAAATGGTTAGCAAACAAACATTAAAGAATTTATAAAAGTAAATTTTTCTTTAAAAATGACTTGGAATCAACTGTTGAAAATTCTGATATTAGAATGCTGTTTAGATAGCAACATACTTTTGAAATGACACCATAGTTTCTGGGAGCATGCTAAACTAAAGTGACCATAAAAAGCAATCTCTAACCGTTTTACGAATTGCTGGCTAATTTGTTTCATCTTCTTTGTAAGTTTCCATACAATCTGCTAAATCCCAATGATGGTTATGTTTAGAGGATGAAAGATGGGCCTTCATTCTTCCTTTTTTTTCCAAAAAAAACATATGTTTTTACATTCACAATTCACATCATACACATTTATGCCACAAGATCAGACAAGTAAAAACTCTGAAAAAGGATTTTATGAAGTAGTAAATCTCAAATTGTAGCCTAATAAATGATTACTTTTGTTATATAATTGGTCTGAACACAAACAGCAGAAGGGCTGAATGAAAATACTAATTCAGCCTTCTGGGAAAACAGAAATAGAGCAGTCACACAGAGCACTGTGCTTATAAACACTACTATATTAGGCATCATATCATTTTGAAAATAACTTTTCTGAATGGGGTCAGTTCTCTTCACTTATACATTCAGATAGCCCCTTTTTTAATCTCAGACTGGTGAATTCTGTTGGAAGGCAAAGAGTTTGCAGTAGATTGAAAAAAGGAAAACTATTCCATAATAAAAGCTGGAATTTTGCTCTTGTTATTCTGTATAAAACTCAAGCATTGTTAGCATGTCAGGACGTCATTTACCTGTAGGTCCTGAGCCATTACGTGACATTTACATCTCTGGTAATGAGCACAAACTGAGAGCTGAGCGCCCGTGAGCAAAGTTTACTGCAGAAACAAATACATACAGTACTTTCATATCCAGATTCACTCAGCATTCAGGGGCTAAAATATTGGAACCTGTATAGAAAAACTAAATCAACATATTTTGTTTACTGTGACCAGGTTTAATGACCCTTACTGATTCTTTTGGCTTTCCATGGCTTCCAGATTATCAACAAGCTACTCTTGTTTGGACATGAAAGGAAAGTATTTGCAGGGATGAAGTTGTCTGTCTCTCTGAACCTGTCAGCACTGTGTGTGTGTCTTTGAGTTGGATAATGGTGAATGTGGGCTCAGGACTGCCACACAGAGCTGCTCCTAAATGTGATTATTTGTATAGTTTTTCACTTTTATGGAAAAAGCAATATTCAGTGTTTATCAGCCGTTTATGCTTTCGCATAATGAGCCATGAAATAGACTTTCTTTTTCCCCTGACCTGTCCCCTGCCAACATTTAAACATTTATTTTGCACAAAGCTTGAACAGATTTAAAAAAAAAAAAAAAAAAAGAAGAAGAAGAAGAAGAGAAAAGTCTACAGTGTAAAATATTTCACACAACTTTAAAACTGAAAAGTTTCTGATTAATTTTTTCAGCAATATTTTTTTTAGCTGTTTCACTGAATTTCTTACTGATGAAGAAAGAAGTTAAATCTCCAGCAGAATGAATTCCTGATATTTTAAAGGGGTGTGTATGGAAATCAGTTTCTGCCTCAGAATGAATAAATGCGGTAACTGCACTTTTTTTCTGAGAAAACAATTCTTTTTTTTTTTAGAATTGCAAGATATAAACTCAGAAGTGTGTGATATGAACTCAGAATAGTGCAACTCGATCTCACAGCAATTCATACATATTTTACGAGGTGGCTAATTCGTACAAATTTGTATGACCTCACTCTTATGAATTCATACGATTTTTGTTAAATCGTACGGATTTTACGAGTTGTCAATTCGTATGAATTTGTATGAATGACCTACACCTAATCCCTCCCCTAAACCTACCCGTCACTGGGGTTTAGACAAATCGTACAAAATCGTACGAGTGAGGTCGCACGAATTTGTGCAAATTGGTACAAATTTTCCACCTCGTACGAATACGTACGATTTTGTTGAATTGTGAGATAAAATTTAGGAACTACACTTTTTATTTTATATTTCGCAGTGGAAACAAAAACATCAGAATTGTGAGTTTTAAACTTTAAACTGAGAAAAAAATTCTAAATTCTAAACTAAAAGGTTTATATTTGACAATTTTGAGAAAACAATTCAGATTTCTGAGATAAATTTTATTTTTTAATTGCACGGCAGATACAGATTAGCAGCAGCAGTATATCATTTACAAAGGTGACTGCAGAATCAAATAAAACTGAATTTTCCTCAATATTTGTGTGTGCTTTGTATTTTCATGCTTATTAGAGTATTGCATCATTAGCTTAGCAACATGCTCTTGAAATCAATCGAGTCGAGTGCACTTCACATGAGGGGTGCTGTTAGCATGACGCCGCTACAGTGATCAAATCAGTCGTTGTGAGGTTTCTTTTCAGATGCTGACTCTGAAGGTGACTACATGAGTCTGCAGATCACTAGATCTGTGATCTGAGCCTTAGTTTGGGAACACATCCCCTCAAACTCCCACTGAATCGGATTTCTATCACAGAACCTCCATCAGTAAGTGGACAGATTGATGGCAATGTTCTCTTTCCTCAAGCTCACAGTCACTATCGGTTGTTACACTTCACTTCACAGCTGTCTTCCTCCAACACAACACAACACAGCTGCCGCAGTCTGACTCAGCACAACTCAACTCACTTACAATCATTTCCTTATTAATAACATATGACAGTTGTTTAGATGCAAGTGTTATGGAAAGTCAGGGATACACATACAGTAGAGCATTTTCTAAATGTTTTAGGTCTTACTGTGAACAATTCATCCATGCATATGTTTAACTTTTTTGACATTGTTTTGACCTTGTAAAGGAATAGTTCACCCAAAAATGAAAATTACCCCATATTTTACTCACCCTGAAGCCAGAGTTTTTTTTTTAAATATTTATCCTGGCTCTTCCAAGCTTGGTAATGCGGGTGGATAGTGGCCATTATTTTGAAGCTCTGTAAATCTGATATATCCGCAAGTACTGCGACGTAACACTAACCTATACGCCTTCGAGGGGTCATCACATGTCCTCTGAAGCAGATTGATGGGTATTTGTAACAAAAATATTTCTAGTTTTAAAATTATAATGTAAATAACTGACTGACTGAGTGCTGAGTGCCTTCTTCTTCTTTGTATTTTAATGGCGGTTGGCATACAGCTTCAAAAGGTGCATTACCGCCACCTGCTGGCTAGAGCGCTGAGCTCAGTCTTCTTGGCTGATCTGTGATTCAACGTATAACGCAACTTCCATGTCAGAAGTCATACGTTGTGCGTTGGCGCTTCAAAATAATGGGCACTATCCACCCGCATTACCAAGCATGGAAAAGCCAGGATTAATTTTTAAAAAAAACTCTGTTCATCTGAAAGACTGTGTTCATCTGAAGTCATATACAACTATGGTGGCTTCAGGGTGGGAAAAATATGGGGAAATTAAAATTTTTGGGTGAACGGAAATGTCACCCATAGATTTCCGAAGAACGTTTTTGAAGCTCAAAGTCAACCGTTGCCATGTTGGAATCGCGTCACCACGCGTCACTCTTGCCCACCTAGCGCGACAGTGGTGACAGCCGTGGCAATCCACCTGTCACTCAAGTTGCCGCTCCCTTAATTGTGCAGAAATTTAAGGCTTAATATAATTTAAAAGGATGAGTTATAAAAAAATTCACCCCCCTTACATTTGTCATGAAGGGCAACATTAATCACTTTTTAATCAATCACTTTTATTTATATAGCGCTTTTAACAATACAGATTGTAGCAAAGCACTGAACATTATTAAATAGGAGGATAGAGTGATGGTAATGTATAATGACCAGATTAAACTATTTATTTATCAAATGCAGATACGGTCTCTGTAATCAAAATGATGATAATCACTAGAAATTAGGTGTCCCCAACTAAGCAAGCCAGAGGTGACAGCGGCATGGAACCAAAACCCCATCCGAGAGAAAATGGAGAAAAAAAAAAAACCTTGGGAAAAACCAGGCTTAGTTGCGGCCAGTTCTCCTCTGGCCGGACGCCCAGCACCTAATCTCCAGTTCAATTTTAAGCACATGTCACATTGTGCAAAGGACTTATATTAGCTATATAGACAAAAACCATTTTTTGAACCAGGCTATAAACATGTTTTTTTTCTGCTCTAAAGGCATTTAAACATGGGGAGTCTATGGGATTAACTACCTTTTGCAGCCAGCCTCCAGCGGCCAGTCGATGAATTGCAGTTTTAGTCACTTCCGTGTTGGCTTCACGATAGAGAGCGGGAGGTTGCCGCTTGGTTTTAAGGTTATGTAAGCTAATCAAATCAGATCCAAATCCAAATAAAAGCAAACATTTTCTTCTAGAAGATTCTGAAAGTCTCTCTCCACCACCATATGGATCAGTGAGTTTGATGAAATCATTCTGCACTTCAGTTCCCCTGCTTGTTTGTCACCTTTTTTTTCTTTTATAGCAGCACTATATGGATATGGATTTGCCAATATGCTTTATACAATACAGATAAAGTCAAAGCAGCTTTACAGGGATGAACAGGAAAACAATGATTCAATGATGCAAATCGAATAGAAAAAAGACACAGATGAGCCACACATTTACATCAATACACTGAATAAATCAAAGCACTTCAGTGGGACTTAGAGGGTAGAAAACTTTTAAACTTTCTTAAAACCTTTTAAAAAGTTCTGAATTACATGCATTATGTACAAATCACGGAATAACAATGAACAACATTTTTACTGGTTCTGTGCAGCATCTCTGCAGTAAATGATTTCTGAGAAACATTGTTGAAAGTGGATCCGATTGGCACAAAAACACATTTGTAGCCAATCAGCAATAAGGGGCGTGTCCACATACAAACAGGGAGGTGCCTGTGCTGTACAGCATGTTTGTGAATTTGGGGTGGAGCTATCAAGAAACCTTCTGGATAGGGGATTGTTTTCAAATATTAACAGCATTCTCAAAAATCACTTACTGTACCTTTATTTTATAAATGGTTTCATTATTGATGTTTGTTCATAATATGAATTTATTCAATTTAAAAAAATACATTGTACATGTACATTAGCTAAAAATGTTATTAACTATTATTTTATGATATGTTAACTAATTTTAATTGAACCTGTGAAGTATTAACAAGACAAAAAAAAAAGATTTAGCTGTATCTTATATGACGGTGAAGTGGGCACTCTGCACATTTTCCAGAATCAGACTCTTCTTATTATTTCATTTTCTTTTTCTGTCAGAAGAGATTCCAACAAAATTTATACCAACTATTATTTCACCTATAAAGTTGGCAAAAATGTCAAAATCCATAATGAAGGTACACCAGACAAAGGGAAATTTAGCTCTAGTTACTAAATTTGTCAAAGGTCAAAATAAATGAGAAGAACTGTGAAAAAATATCATGTTCACAGTTCTTCTTATCTGAACAGGATTAGATTTGTCAGCAGACACAGACACAGACTTCAAACACACACACACTGGGTCGTTTACCTCCTCATGGAAAGCCATCTGTCCAAATAGGGAAGATTCACTAGTGACTCAAACTCTGATCCACGTCAAACCTAAAAACACCCACCGCCCCCCGGCTGTACAGATATGCTGCACACTCACATCCTATTTGACTTTCTAGCCTAGTAAAGAGTTTTCACAAAATAAACATTTACTCACTTCCTCATGTTATCTAAAAGCATATTATGTTATTTTCAACACAGAATTTTAATGCTGCTGCCTTTCATAAAAATAAAGTGGATGTCGATTTATTCTGTCAAGCACCAAATCAGACTTTAAATTAGACTTCTGCACTATAATTCATGTCTTCCAAGTCATACAATAGCTTTGTGTGAAGAAGACCATCATTTTAGACCGAAACGATATCGGTCAATGTCAAACTAACAGGAATAATGTGATTGTGGCTTCATATGTACAGTAATCAGACTACAACGGGCCTTGGTGCTGTGCATTTATAATAAAAGACATGCACATGCACAATCCTTCAAAACGCATTATATCATCTGTATTTAAAGACTAAAGACTGTAGCTCGATTGTGTAAATTGCATGGATGCACCTTCACAAGAACTGTTTAACTCTTTCTCTCTGAAACATCATGCGCTGTACTACCATACTTTAAAGGTTATTGTGTAGGTATCTTGCAGTCAAGTTCAATTAAAAATAGAAATCATAAATACCATGACATGACGCACAGGACCCCAGAAATGTGGCCGCAGCATGCTGCTATCAGCGCAGTACTTGACAGCGGGTGGAGGGCTCTTGTGCAATTTGTGCCAACCGTACAGCTCTGCTTTTCCATTAAACGGGTCAGCAGGACTGGTTTGTTCGACACTGAAATATCAGACCAGTTTACCTAAAAATACCTCATATCAATCACTTTTATTTATATAGCGCTTTTAACAATACAGATTGTAGCAAAGCTCTGAACATTATCAAATAGGAGAATAGAGTGATGGTAATGTAAAATGACCAGATTAAACTATTTATTTATTAAATGCAGAGATGGTCTCTGTAGTCAAGATGACGATAATCACTAGAAATTAGGTGCCCCCAACTAAGATTAAGATATACCTTTATAACATAAAATTCCCATCTAAATTATATTACAATATGCTATACAATGATTCTTTATGTCAACAACATATGTTTTATTAATACAACATTCATAAATCAGTAGATTTATATGTTTTTGTAATAATTTTGAAATACATGTTTATCATTTATATAATGTTGATATGTTATACGTACATATATTACAGAGTATTTGTATGGTCTAGATATGTATTTTAATATAGAAACGTCTCTTTTCTAATTTTACAATTTCTAGTACATGCTTTTACTTTATATTTAATATTTGGATATTTAATATTTAAAATACAGAAATTCTATGCACATATATTGCATTTGTGTATGGGAAAATGATTGCAACTTAAAACGTTTAATTAAATACATATAGATTTTTAACTCAAAACCATGCATCAAGTTGTGTCTCAAATCAAGATTTTGTCTTCAAATCACTTTGAAAAATGAAAACACCTTCCAATCATCACCAACCAAACTCATTCAAACTGGAATCACAATTCCCCCTTTGTTCACTGTAACGGTTCACCTCTCTTGGTGTATTATTTCAAGGGTTGAGAACAGTGTTTTATCAGAATAAATGAAGGCCATTCTTTCCTTTCTACAGGCATGTGTCTCATTTTGTTCTCAGAGAACTGCCGCATTGGAATGGCATGGCTATCGACTCGTATTCGTCTTCATTTATTGCTACGGTCATTTAATAAGACTCAGCAGGGAGGGATGGACTGGCACTGTATAATGCATCACAACTCCATATTAAGCAGGAGCAGCCTTTCCCTTAATATCATCATAATTAGAGATGCGAGGTATGGATGCTTTATGAGTGTGATAGTATACAATATATTGCCAGTGTATGTTTTTGAGATGTCATTTGTAAATTTCTTTACAATATTGTCAAAGTAGCTCAGACCCTTTCTACTTTTTCCACACATCTAGAAAAAAAGTAAAGAAACCGTCAAAAATGATGATGTTTAGATGATGACAATGCTTATTTTGTAAACAGGCTGTGGTGCTGACATTGTTATGTATTATGAATATCGGTATGGATATTCAAAGGCATAAGAAGAAAAGAGAAATTATATTTATTTTTACAATGATTCCTCAGATCTGACTAATGCAATGTAACTATAAGACTTGGAAAAAAAGTTTTGAATCCATGAGATTATGGCATAATAGAAGATCAGACAGTGAGAAACTTACTAAGTGCTTCATAAGTAGCAGTATTTTGTCATATCATTTATCATTATCTTTCATCAAACACAACAGGTAGAGGATAGCAATGATAAAATGTGGATAATATGATCAAATAATCTGTTAAGGACTTTAAAAGCTGATTTTCGAACCAACAGATTTTTTTTATGGAGACTGCAGGACATCTAGCCAGTAATGTTTTACAGGAATATGGTTCCACGTGCATAAAATAATGATCTATGATCATAAATGGCACAGTAAATCAGTGTTTATTTATTTTTATAGTCGTATATAAATAGTTTTGGGTACATTACAGCTGTGGCCCAGGTGTATGGGTAACTGCATTAAGTTTAAATTAAAATTTAAAATCTGTTAAATTCAATCATTATATTAACTGGTAAAAGCAAGTAACAGCAAAACTATCAGTTTGTCCAGTTGTCCGCTGAAAGTGGTTCTATTTTGTTTAATAATGCCACTGGCACAGAAATGATTTAATTTTAGTGAGTTAATTGAGGTTTTTCTGACTAACTGAATAGTTCTTAAACCACACATGGTTACCTTACCTTCTGTGTCAGTGAGAAGACTTCCTCTTCCTGTGGGGTGGATAAGCTGCAGAGTGGACCAGACTCTGTGGCATTTCATTGCTATGCAAGCTTGGGCAAGCCCTGCAATAAAATAATAATAAAAGTGAATGTCAGTCTCATGCTGAAGGCTATGTATTGAAAACGAATGAACAGTTAGAACATCAACTGGAAAACAGGTGACAAAAGCAGCTGGGAGTAATTCAAGAAAACTGAGATTTCTACATTGAGAAATGAATAGCGGTAAGAGTTTGAAAAAAAGTCTCAGTTGGCTGAAATATCCAATCCTGCTTTCATCTATTTGGAGTCTAGGTTTAATATGCACAAGGGTCATTAAGAGGTTGCAATGGCAAAGACAGAGCACCAGCCCGCCTCTAAAGGTTCTCCCGCCTTTATTGTTCCATCAAATTACACCTGCCCTGCCAAGCATGTCTGAGCTACGTAGTTAATAAAAGTCTGCCGAGAGTCACTGAGCGCATGAGGTCGAGATTGTCGCTGTGGAAACGTGAGATAGCAAGCACCTGTTCCTTCCCAGGTGCCCTGTCCTCTAGGGAAGGTGTGGCGATTCCTTGGAGTGTCATCGGCTGCCAGATTCAGCCAAACACAAAGAGCTGCATCTGATACAAGCATCCAGCTCCTGCTCAGCTCTGCAGCCAAACGATGTCAACAAACCACTGAACAGAGCTGACGGCGCTGGCACTCATGCTTACCATGCAAGACTTGAAATTTGTGTGAACTTGGTAGTAGAAGCTTTAAAGCACCAATCAGCCAATTCTGAATAAAACAGAAACAAACGTGAGGTTATAATGCAAACACACAAGGCCAGAAATATACTATGCAAGTACACAAACGTGAATGCTTGGTCAACTTATTGCATGATGCTGCTTGTTCAGGTCTGGTGGTGAAAAAAAAAGTTCAGGTGGAGTACCTTTAAGCATATTTTGCTTACCTTATTCTGGAAGGGGTTTGCCTGCCTAGCAACAGCAATACCATCAAGGGTGCAATTCCCAGGTAACGCACATACTGATACATTACATTCCTTGAATGCTAAATGAATAATGTATGGTTAAACTCCATTGACCTCGTCAAAGATCATGTCATGACATCCAAACCTGGAATACGGCTCAAATGCAAATCACTATACACCTACAGCAGACAAGTTACACTACAACACAATAACATTCAAAGCTAAAAGAGCGCAAACGACATGTAGTCACACAAGGTTGAATGGAGATGAAATGTATATTTGCGCTTTTGTTTGGACGGGCCACAGGTATCTCATATAGCACTCAGCTCAGGTTCTGCTACCGGTCTTATTATTAGTCTTAAATATGAAATCTCACAACATCCACATTCTGTAACAGTATTTAGTTCTCTTCAAAAAATTTCAGTTGCCTTTTGCATTTCAAATATTAATGTCAATAATTAATCATATGTCCTCATTGCTTAATAACCAACCACTGCCTGAGTGCTATGAAAAGAAAAACTAACTGAAAGGACAGTTTATGGCTCAAGTCAGTGTGACATGCTGTTTTTAATGCTGTAGTCTAACATGCTAGCAACAGTGCTACAATAAAACAAAATAAAAAAAGAAAAATTTCAGTCAGAAATGGATTAAATCACAACTGCTTTGTAAAATAGTGAGATGATTTAGAGTGGAGACATTTGTGACATCAACTGAAAAAGATGGCAAAATAATTATGCTCTGATAAAAATGAAGACAAATTGCTTTTCTTTGGGATAACATGCCCGACGAGAGCAGGAAATGTTCATTAAGAAGCCCATTTGGATTTCAGTGCTTCTCAAGCATAAACATCACAAATAACAAGCTACTAAATGCTGGCTATTAAATCTGTTTCTGGAAATGATCAGTCGTGATTGATGTTGCGTGAATGTCTCTCATGACTGTCGTTTTAATATTAAGCCGGGATCTGCAGGCCCATCACGAACAGATGTTTTTGAATGCTATGCAAATCTGTGCGGCTTCAGCACCTTGAGTAGGTGTAAGGTCCTGTTTTACTGTGGTCTATCCTCACGGCCTGAAGGATGATAGACAAGCTTGAAAAATAGATCCTAGGTGTATGAGATAGACCTATCTTCAGTTGAATAAATAATGTTATTTATTATTTAAATAATCAAGTATGTATAACATATGCCGTGTAGTCTAATGATTGTCAAAAGGAAGCAATTCAAGTTCTGAGCTTTAATACAAAAATAATCTCAGTAGCAATCAGTAACAAAATGACTAAAAGTCTCGTCATGGTAATAAAGTCTGAATCTAAAATCACTGGACTGAAGAGAAAAGATCAGTGCAAGACTTTTTAATTCAACAGGGCATCCCCGAGAAAAAAGTTGATCTATGTCCAGCCAACGAATGTAAATATAAAAACCAATAACTCATCATAAAAAAAATTGGATATTGCCATAATTTTACATCAATGAAAAATACATAAATACATGCATGGCAGTTTGAATAGTTTTTTTTTTTTTTTGCAGAAGAAATGAACCAAGCTATAAAAAAATAACGTTACAGTTTGTTCTGACAAATTGCAGAAGGACAGGTTACTCTGTAATTTCATCAGAAAAAACAGGACTTCCTCCACTGTCCCATCCGTTGTGCTTTTATAAAAAGGAAAACATGATTTCTAAACATATGCACTTGATCTTCTTGATTCATGCATCACTGGACAACATTATAGCAACACACCAGCATCTATGAATGAGCCTGCAGCGAGCACAACAGGGTTGATGCTTGCAAAATCCAGTTAACATCCTGTCCGACGGAAAAGAATGCATGTCACAGCAAACCTCTACAGTTATATATGTATTCATGCAAAGCTACAGTCTGGTCATTGCATGCCATTTGTGCAAGCCAGTTCTCCAAATGTGTCTCGTCACACATCAGAGTTGAGGCTGAGGTTGGCTAGCCGCGGGTCTGAGTTGATCTCGTATCTGTAATGGTATCCCTCCATATGATCTCTGCACGCGTCACGGATATTGTAGATCCACCTCTTGATCCCTTTCCTGTTAAGGTAAAGAACCAGAAGGAAGATGACCCCAATGAGGGCAAGAACCATCCCCAAGAACACATAGGAGGGCTCCAGCGCACGGTCCATCGCATCTCCGTTGTTGCTCCAGCACAAGAGCTGTGATTGCTTCAGGGTTAAAAGTGGGGCATTTCTTAGTTCTGCCGGGCCGGAGCAGGTTAGGTTTGATCTGTCTAACACAAACTCATGCGTCTTCAACCACATCAGCATGTCCTCAATATTGCAATCACAGCGCCAGGGGTTTCCTGCGAGTCGGACTCGCAAATCCGGGATCGAACTGAGCTTCTCTAGGGTCACGTTGGGCAGGACTTTCAGCGCGTTGTCTCGTAAGTCCAACTCTTCAAGCGCCCAAAACGTGTCATTACTGATTGTAACAAGGGAGTTGTTCCTCAAATCCAAAACAGTGAGGTCTGGCAAGCCCGTGAATATGCCTTCTGGAAGGAGCACCAGGTCATTATCAGACAAATCAAGACGGGAAACCTTAGGCAGGCTGTGTTTGAAAAGATCTGCAAACACACCGATGTAGGAGTGATTGTATAAGGATTTGCTGAGGTTTAGAACCTCAATTTTGTTGTCTTGAGGTAAAGCCTCGACGCTGAACTGTGAAATCCTGTTGTTGCTGAGGTCAAGTAAATGCAAACGTGGCAAGTTTTTAAACGCCATGGAGTCTAATTGCTCCACTTGGCTTCCAGACACATTAAGGTTTGTTAAATGTTCCAGCGGCCTGGGAAAAGATTCATTGTTCAGGTTCCTTATCTGGTTTCCATAGATGTTAAGTGTGGTGATGTTTTCTGGAAGTGGCTGTGGGATGGATCTCAAGTTTTTGCTAACACAGTTCACCTCCGTGGTTTCGCAGGAGCACTGGGCAGGACATAAAGATAAGGACGAGCAGGAACACGTCAGGAAGAGAAAAACACAGAGAGTCAGGTTACACATGCTCCTTTGTTTTCTCTGAAACCGAAGCAAATGCAATAATCCAACTTCGGACATTCTCAAGAGATGCAAATCAAACCGCGGGAAAGTGTTTCTCTCCACAGAGATGAAAGCAACGTGCTCGCGCTTCTCAAACAACCCTTTAACCTAAAATCTCACATCTTTTTCTTTGTTCTTTCACTCAGGATACCCCCTAGGACTTATAACTCCTCAGTAGTAAGCGAACGAGCCCAGAGGCGTTTATTTTGATTCCGTTTGTATCGCCACTTCTTTTTTAAGTCCAGAATACTTTCTTCAAAAGTAGTTTCTCCCAATCCTTCGACCGAATCCGGTCTAAAAAAGTCCGAGGTGTTATTAAAATTCCTGAGATTTTGAAAAGACGCCGTGGATACACGAACCTGTAATCGTGTGTTTTGTTGTGTAGTGCTCGGGGCTCGCTGCGCGCGCTGTAAGGACTGTCCCCCTCCGCGCGCTGGATCCGCTCTGAGCGCCAGTCACTGGACTGTACCATCACCAGCACACAGGGGGCGGCAGGGACCACACACGCTCCTGCCAGACCCAGCAGACTTCGGGAGTTCTACAAATGGTACGTTCTTTTACGGGGGTGTGCAGGTAAATAAACCAAAAGTTACACATTATTGATATAAAACATTATGAACATGACACAACCAATTGACGCCATAAATATCACCAAAGAATCACACAACACTTTTTTTTTTAATTTACATTTCTAACTTGCACATAACATAGCTGTAAATGCAAAATTGTCTATTTTGTAGTTTTATTTGTTTATTTGGTATTATTATCTGTGTCTGTATCTATCTATCTATCTATCTATCTAATGCGAAATGTAATATGAGTCATGTGATTCATGCCTTAGGTATGCCCCTTAAGCCCCGCCCCCACTGTGCTGACGCAAGAGAGGGGACTCCCTTGCCAACTCGCCCTGACACTAGCAGCCAACCAGCACACAGTGTAGTCCGTCAGCGAGATATGCGCATAATCATAAATAACAGGAATGTTTGCAATAAAATAAGACATGTTTGTATCACAAGCGCAAACTGTGAAGTCCTTCACACGCCGGTCCGTCCAATGACAAACAACGATACAGGTCTGCAAGTTGAACTGTCCAATGAAATGTAAGGATACGTGTCTGACAGGCCAATCAGAATTCGTTTTACTCGTGCGTCTACACGTCTCGCTCTTACTTAACCGACTAACTCCACTGCAACATATTTGCTGCAAAACATCAAGGTTTCCTGTAAAGATGTTTCTGTGGATCTGTCGCGTTGGGGACAACACAAACATGTCCTTTTCTTTCATCTAGCGTCAGGTGAGCGAGCGATATTAGCGCTTTGCCTTTTAATCTAGGAGTGTGTTTGAGTGCCCAGTTCAGCCCAATATGGTTCATAAATATGCTGCTGATGTGTCAGTCACTTCATGACAGATCTCACACACTGTTATGTCATATGCGCGGTCGGTTCGTGTTTTAGTGGATTCATTGTTTCGACAAAATATTAAGGTTACAGCTTGAACACAGAGCTCGATGATCAATGTCCCTGACGGACGGCACCTTTCACGAGAGAGAGCTTTGTGCTCCAGATGTTCACAAACGCACTCGTTTGCTCAGTAATTTGAGATTTAAACACATTTATGAGCACAAAATGATCGGTAATATCCAAAAACTGATGAAGTAAGGCTGAAGCCATAATTAGCTGCTGGTGGAGGTGTTTGAAAGGTGTCAAACTACAAGTGCAGCCCTTCATAATGTTTCTTCAAGTGTGTAACTTTTTATAATTGTTGTTAACTACCAGATTTGAAGGTAATTAATTTTTCCCATAGACTGCATAAAATGTTCATTATTCCATAAAATTGTATTTCTTTTAGTACTTACTTGCTATTAAAGATACTTTATTACTGCTTTTCTAATGCTGTTGTTGTGTATATTTAATGTTTTGCCTTGGTCTTAAAGTATGACCTTCCGTTTGATATTGATTACATATTAAAAACATGATAATCTCAAGTCCACTGTGAGATAAATAATCTTGCTTTTTATATTGTTTGTTTATTTTTTATTATTAGTTATTTTTTTTTAAGCTTGGCTGAATTTCAACACACACAAAATAAACAAACAATCAAAAAGCTTGAATAAACTACAGAAAACCTAATCTATGTTATGATACAATTTTACATAAAATAGCCTAGAACTAATTTGAGTGCTTTTATGTGGTTTTAAGCCTAGTACATTTTGGTGAAAGAAAGGGTTTAAGGTTTAACTGCCGTTTTGGTGGTATTGTTGTATAATGAAGTTGATATTAATCTGAATGCTATTCTTTCTTTTCAGGGACCTTTTGCAATTATGGAGGCTTAAATGGTGAAGTGTTTTGGGGGGAAGGAGTCTTTCCCCTCAAAGCTGATGGACTCTTGATTGGACAGTACAGGACTTGCCTTTTGTAAAATACGATAGAGTACAAGTTAACTTATTTTTTGAGAAAACTGGAATATATTTGTATGTTTTTGTACAGAGAATTTAGTATTTTCTTTGCTCATGATTGTTCCAAAGTTTTTGTGGAGTGTGTTGGTGACATGGTGGATTGAGATGAGCTAGATCTTCACTCTCGGGGCCGCTAGGGTGCTGTGGAACCTCAACACATGCACAATTCTAGCGCCCTAAATTCACAGAAAGGCTAAACCTTTTCCGTCTTTTTTCATCTTGTTTTCTTTAATTTATTGCAGTTATTTAAGGGATTAATTTCTGTGGTAGTCTGAGAAGTTAAAGCACAAGCTTGTGGGTGCAAACGGGTGTTTTGGGTTTTTGGGGAGGTGGTAACTTAGCGGTTGGGAAGCTAAAATGAGCCTGGGCAGCCCAGACTGCACACCGAAGTGCCGTTCTGTGAGGCACGCAGAGGAAGTGATCGCCGCTCTGACCAGCGGCTCGGAGGGCCGTCTGCGGGGGTTTCTGTCTGTCCACTGTCACAATGCAGCTACCCTGCGGGACGAGTATGGGCGCACGGCTCTGCACCTCGCAGCCTCTCTGGGCAAGCGTGACCTGCTTCAGTGGCTCCTGGACAGCAGACACGCTGACATGCTGGCGAAGGACAAGGAATCTGGATGGACCGCACTGCATCGCAGCGCCTTCTATGGGCAAATCCACTGCCTGATGGGGCTCATCAAGGTGAGCACTGCTCCATTAAAGGGGCAGTATGTATGTTTTTGACTCGACTAAAGCATAAAAATACCATAATATGTTGCACCTATAATAAGGGTTTATATTTAGACTATGTTAGGTTTGGGTAGGAACTGCAGCAGAGTAGCACGGTCAAAGTTTGGAGTAATTCAGATTTCTTCAGAAGTCTCCATTACAAAAATACACTATTATTGTGAAACAACATTATTATAATTTAAATAAAGTGGTTTTTAATGTAAATATATTATAAAATGTAATTCATTCCTGTGACAGATTTTTTTTTTCATTACTCCAGTCTTCAGTGTCATGTGATCCTTCAGAAATCACTCTAATATGCCGATTTGTAACTCTACAAACATTTATGGTTATTATCAATGTTTTACCTTCTTAATATTTTTGGAGAATCTGTACCCCAGTACCAAATGGTACGAAAAAGAAATTCTGAATTTTATTCAAAAAACATGCATTTAAATGATCAAAAGTGACTGTAAGAGTTTCAAAAGATTTATATTTTAAATAAATGCTGTTCTTTTGAACCAACCATCCATTCATCAAAAATAAATTAAAATAAAATAAAATAAAATAAATGTTATATGTATTATTGTTGTTGTTAAAGGGACAGAAACTGCACACTCAGGGTTGCCAGGTTTTGACTACAAAACCCACCAAGTTGCTACCTAAAACTAGCCCAACGGCATTTCGAGGGAGTTCCTCAGGAAAAAAAATTAAATAAAACATTCTGAGGAAAATGCACATTGTTGGTGAGGTTCCCTTGGTAAAATTCACATCACGTTATTGGGGTCACTTCAACCTGCGGACATGAAAACAATGTCTGACGGTAACGGTTTTAAAGTAGCCCAATTCCACTGGGAAACGGTTAGCTTTAGAACGGTCATATTAGACCACTTCTGTTAATTCGGCCAAGTGGGCATTATATTCAGGGGCCAGTAATCTCTAAATAAGCAAGTAATTAGCCTGGGTGATGCATGAGTCTGTGGAATGTGAGTCATCAGAACAGCTTTAATCCTTTCCTCCCCGTTCCGTTGGTTTATTGATTTGTGTGGTTGTCTTTCATTGCACCGTTTATATGTGTGTGTTCCAGCGTGGTGGAGCGCTGTCCATCCAGGACAAGGAGGGTCTTTCTGCCCTAGACCTCACCATGAAGGATCGCCCAGCTCATGTTGTGTTCAGAAACACTGGTAATCAACATGGATTCATTTTCTCATTAATATTAATGATTGTTCCAGTGCTAAAGAAGTATTTATGAAAACCCTTAAAGTCCGTGTGAAATCAAAATGAACTGTATTTATTGTGTTAGCACGTATTGCTGTTTTTGTGGTGAACAATTCATCCGTGCAAGTCAATCCACAAAAAAAAAAGTTTGCCTTTTGCTCCTCCACTCTGAAATGACGGGCCTTCTCTGATGACATCTGTTTGATGGCTTGGGCATGAGCATGACATCGTTAACCATGCCCCACCTACTTTACTACATCCAATCAATTTGCAGGAGAAAAAACAAGCCGCACCCTCTATTTTCCTCATTCAATATTCTGTTTTTCTCTGAAGAATGTCACAATACTGAAGTAAAATCTTTTGCAAACCTTCGGTTCACACAGACTTTAAATCAGTTGTTTGGCTTTAGTGTTAAAATTCTGTCCTCATTTATCCATACTCCTATCGTTCTATTCCTGCATGTCTTTTTTTCAAAAGTGACTTTTCATTTTTCCCTTCTGCTGTTTGCATATTCACACATAACATCTAGTTGTTAGACATGTCAGGACCATAAGTGTTTGTTGGTTTCACTGTTCAGACCAAGCTAAGTCATTCGCCCTTATGCTCCAAGATTGAATATGTGTACATGTAAATGATATGAAGTTAATAAATAACAGTCTGATTCAAATGAGGGCTTTTAATGACATGATGGTGTTTAAATGAGAGTAGTTTGTTTTTGGCTTAAACCTTAAATCAATGAAACGAAAATGGTCCCTTATAAATCCACATGTTTACTCTGACATCACCGTTTGTGGATCCAAGCACACTATCAGATTCCAAAACAGCAAACGGCGCTTATATACACTCACGCTGTGCTGTTAGACACCATGTTGAGTTTAACTTTTGTCGAATGATTGATTGAATTCCCGCTTGAAGAGTAGAGACTTGGATCTGTAAACAGTATTTGTTACCTCGCAACAAACACAAGCACGTAACTCACTTTGTTGATCTGATCTCATCATAGACCCTACTGAAGTGTATACTTGGGGAAGCAACACTAATTTTAGTCTGGGACATGGAAACCAGGAGAGCAGACACCATCCTGAGATCGTGGACCTGTTTTCAAGATCTCGGATCTATGTGAAGCAGGTAAATACCATTCAGTGTTACTAAAATTTATTATTATTTTTTTAAAGGCAGGTTTTCTTACAATGCAAGTTATATTTTGTATTCCTTTTAATCAATAATTGTTGTTTTTAAAAGATAAATGCATTCAATCAACTATTATTATTATTATTATTATTATTATTATTTAGAAATGGGTACGTTTTTCAGCCTGGTTCTCATAAGAGCACCTCAGTATTTAATTTGGCACATAGGGACCTGTTAAATATAAATATTAAAAACTGATAATATTATTGTATGTTAATTAATGATTTTAAAAAAATTTGTTAATGATAAAAAGATTAATGATAAATGAAAAGAAGTGTGATAATAATATATCCTAGCATTCAATAAAAAATACAATTATGTTTTAGTAACTATATATTTTAAAATATAAAGTTTATGCATTTTAAAATATTATACTTGAAAATAAAAAGGGAGGATTCAATAAAAATGCAATTATTGTTTTAGTATGTTTTTTTTTTATTCCTTTGCTTTCAGTTGAATAGAAATCATATAAAGTATTACAGTTTGTCAGTCTAAAATGCTAATTATGCATTAACAGCTGTCAAACATGTCGGTATGCAAAAGATCGCTCTGAACTTATTTGCATTTTTTTTTATTTTGATCGCACATGCTTACCTGCTTACCACTTATGGTGCACCTCTTTATAAAGCACTCAAAGTCTACCAAAGTTCTGTGTGTTTACAGAAAATGCAAAAAAAAAAACTACAAAATAGTAAAATACAGTAAGAGAAACTGAATATCGTATTAAAAGATGATATGAAGAATAAAATAAACACCCAGATCTAATAAACACTTAAGCCATTCCACAACTGAAGGGCAGCAACCAAGAATAGAGAGCTTTTACTGCAGGTTTTCATCTTTAAAATCTTAATATTTTTGACGCAGTCACTCTCAAATTTCCTTGCATCATTATACATCTATATGTAGTATTTTCTGCTGATGAGGCACATAGTGTTACGAAATCCTTATCTGCAATGCATTTCCCAGAGGTTTATGTGAGCAAGCAGGGCCTAAAACTCCCCGGGGGTTACGTGTGACAACAAGAGAGGACGGTAAAAACAGAGGACCTGCGAGTGTTGCCTTGATAACGGGCTCCTCACAGGGAACCTCCTTCAAAACAGAAATCTCCCAGGTTCCCTGCAAACCATCCGAGGAAACTTAGACCGCTTTGTTACTCTGTAAATTGTTCTTGAAAATGCCCTCGAGAACTATGTTCTTGTTGATGAAGAGAAGCTCTTTGTGTTGGAACTCACGCAACTAAGTTGAGCTGCTTTGGCATACCTGACCCTGAAAGATGCCAACATCATGCTTTAACGCTGTATAAGTTTCCATTTTTCCATGGTCATAGCGGGGACTCATTTGCATTTTGGATGGATAACCCGCATGTGCTCATATGTGGATGAGAAATGTGATCCAGTAGTGTTGCATGATCCCATTGTCAGCCTTTCACTTGGGATTTGGGCATTTTTGAAAGAAGCCCAAAGTGTTTAAGGGGGTGATCAAAATGAGTGCATGAAGCCAAAAATGTCAACCGTTTAGGATGATGAAATATTTCTAGAGATGCAACTTACCCTTGAGAAGACGCTTCAGCAATGCATTTCATTTTTCATTGTTCAGTCGGTGTGTGTACTTACATTCGACTAATTAATTTCTGAAGTGCAGGGCGGTCCTTTAATTTTACACTGCTCATTGTGATGCTGGATCTTGTTTCCTGACCCTTTCATCAGCTCTCCAATGCCCCCTTACATGGAAAGAGAGTGCATTGTGCGTTCTGCAGGTGCTTTCGGTTAAATATTAAAATATTAATTCAGGGATAACAGCAGCAGATTAAGTAAGCGCTGCGAATGCATGCGTACGGCAGCCAGTGAGAGCGGCTGCCAGTCAGCGCAGAGTTTGGACGCTTTACAGAACATCTCTTGCTTCTGTTTCACCCTTGAGGAGTGTGTTAAATTAGTGATGATGTTGACCTTGGCACCCCTGCTCCGCTGTAGTCTACTCCGAGCCAATCCAGACCTGCCGTGCATTGCAGAGAAAGGGCAAAGCTGTCATGGCTAAAAGTCAAGCCCTCGTGATGAGCAGAACGCAGCTGGTCTGTTTTGTCCTGCAGTTATTCTGTCCAGGTCTCAGTTCTTAATCGACCGATAATCTCCAATGATATCATATTTACAGTGGCTTTTTAAAGTATTTGCTACACTTAAAGATGTTTTTATGTAATTGCGTTAGACGTCTTTGCAAAAATGGCCCAGAAAAGTTAAATTATTTATTTATTTTTTATTTTGATTATGCAGCTTGCTTTGGTGTTTTTCCAGTGACTTTTAACTGGCCCGGTGCAAAGGCTGTATTTAAAACTACAGCAGCCGAATCAGTCAGCGGCTTGTGTTTGTGTGTATAACTTTACCTCCAAGAAATAGATCATTTTATTTAGCAGTGATGCAGTTAATCAAAAGGGACAGTAAAGACATTTATAATGTTAGTTTTTTTTGTTTTGTTTTTTTCAAATAAACTGTTTATTCGAATTTTCTATTCATCAAAGGATGTATCTTTAAAAATGTATTGTGTTTTGCCCCCAAAATAGGCAGCACAACTTTTCTTTTCAACATTCATTAATAATAATAATAATAATTTCTTTTGAGTAGCAAATTAACATATTAGAATGATTTCTGAAGGATCTTGTGACAGTATATTCACCTAATAAACAGTTATTTTAAATTGTGATAGTATTTCACAACATTGCTGTTCATACTGTTAAAATGACTCAAAGGCATATTAGTATGCAGGCTGTTATGCAAATATAGACAATCACTGATGTCTGTTTTTGCCTGTCGTACCTGCTGCTAAAAATTGGCAAATTTAAGAATATTATTGCATTTAAAATGAATAAAAAAAAAAAAAAAAGAAATCTGGACTTAGCCAAAACAACTACAAAAAAAGTAATTGTAAGTCCATTCTATTATTCTAAACTATGTTTTATTGTTAACAAGTGCATTTGTTTCATTATTTCAAACCAAACATGGTTCTTTTTATGTTGTGCTACATAAGTGTGGCTTAAGTGTGCACATATCGGTAAGATGGCGCTCTTCGATCTTTGTTAACATGGTCTTGAATGATGATGGCAACATTGTTCTTTTTGTGTCTTTTAAGGTGGTGCTGTGTAAGTTCCACTCTGTCTTCCTGTCCCAGAAGGGTCAGGTATACACATGTGGACATGGACAGGGCGGGCGACTCGGACATGGTGATGAACAGACATATCTGGTAAGACACTTTTTTTTTTTTTTTGTGGGTTGACACACATATTTTTACATCTGCTGTATTCTAAGACTTGGTGTTCACATTCGTATCAAAGGTTCCCCGGATGGTGGAGGGGCTTTTGTCCCATCACTGCTCTCAGATCGCAGGAGCCCGAGATCACACTGTTGTTCTGACAGAGGAGGGGTACGTCTACACCTTTGGGCTCAACACTCACCATCAGCTGGGCCTGGCACCTCCTCCTGCTTCCAGCCAAGTTCCCAAACAGGTCAGACAGCCTGGATATCACAAAACTAATGATGCATCAAAACAAAAAAATCTAGGTCAGGTCACCTTTATTATATTATATATTGTGTCAAAGCAGCTTTACAGTATTCAATAGAAAAAAAAATAGTGTGTAATAATGCAAAACGGTAAACGCTCAGTTTTCAGTTATAAGCAGTTCATCACTGAGTCAGTGATGTCTTCGTCCAGCTCAGTTCAGTGCAGAAAGTATCTGTGCAATCAAGTTGACAATATCGCTGGGATTTAAGTGTCTAGGTCCAGGTTATTCCATGAATTGCATCATTTTTATGTTATTCTGTTGACTACAGGTCACATCTAAATTCCTGAAAGGAAGGTCTGTGATTGGTGTTGCAGCTGGCAGGTTCCACACTGTTCTCTGGACCCGAGATGCAGTGTATACCATAGGATTAAATGGTGGCCAGCTTGGTAAGCTACCTAAGCATCCAGATCTGTTTATCATCACATACAAACAAACAGATTGTTTAACTGATCTAAAGTGTCTCAGGTGTTTCGCAAATCCTCTTCATGCAATTTCATTAGAGCATCTGCTTCATTTGCCTCTTCCCATATGAAAACCTGTGGTCCAACCATTGTGATACATTCAGGTTACCTGCTGGAGCCCAATGGAGAGAAGTGCGTGACTGTTCCTCGACAGGTGTCTGCTCTGCACCACAAGGATGTGACCATGGCTATGGCTGCAGCCAGCAATGGAGCCACTGTCTGCGTGACCGAAAAGGGAGATGTGTACCTGCTGGCAGATTATCAGTGCAAGAAACTGGCATCCAAGTGAGTGGAGTTAGGAGGGAGAATAGGGTTTGCCATTATGTTGTCTCAGCGATCCAGATTTGTTTAGTCTAACCAGAAGGCTTTTCTCATCCATCTCAACCATCTTAAATATTGTCAAATGAGTCTGTCAGTCTGCCATCAAAATGATTATGTATAATTACCTCCCAGAAGTGTCTCACATGATTGAGTTTCCAAACATCAGATGTCCAAATGCCAAATAACATGACCGCGTTTATTGCATTTTGTTAGCGTGCTCTGAGGCACAGTTAATTTATTATGCAGGAAACAAGAGTCACAGGTTTCCTGTCTGAAGCAACTCTTATTACTGTTATTTTGTGCCTGTTTTTGTTCTCTTGAACACATGAGATGGATTTGCAAATGTTTAATGCAGTATTTCAGTTTTTCACAACTTTAATTCACAGTTTTAAATGGAAACTTGTCTACCTGTAACACTGTTCTTGTGTTAACTTCCAGACAGCTGAACCTGAAGAAAGTTCTAGTGAGCGGTGGTAGTTTGGATCATCGTATCGATCCTCAGCTTCTGCATGATGGTGGAGGAGAGAAGCTGGTGATTCTGGCTCTAGATGAAGCTGGAAGGGTGAGTGATACTGAACTTCAGTCTCTTGAGTACACTTACAAAAATATTACCCAAAAGTACCTTGTGTAAAAGTTTAAGACAAACTTGCAGATAAAGCCTAAAGCGGTCTGTTCCCATAGTCAGCTGATCTGTCCTAATCATACAAATACACCTGTTTCTTCCTAAAAGTGCTCATGAAAGAGTTGTTACCATCACTGTTTTAATATCTGGTCTTTTGCTGAAAGAGTGAGTCTAACACTCAACATTCAAATGAAGATGCTGTCTGAATATTCACATCACTGCTCAAGTGAACAAACCATCAGTCTCAAATTAATATTAATATTGCTACTAAAAGCAAAATGTCTAGCTTTCCACTTTAGCTGTAAAAGCTTGTTTCTAAAATAATTTTTTTTTAATTTAGCAAATTGAAATGACTTGACATACATCGAGTACAATCCATCATCATCAAAAAAATCTTCCCGCAATAAATAAGTATGGAGATCTTTGTGGTCTTCATAACAGTGAAAACTAATGCTGTGTTTTCTAATATTATCACCTAAAGTACAAGAACAACAAAGGGGCTAAGACCGAGCCTTGTGGCACACCATATTTTGCTGTGTTTAGGTCAGGCAGATTTTCATCTACCCAAATTCATTGGTAGTGATTTGACAGGTAGAATCTAAGCCAAGCTAGGGACTTGTGACTAAAATTGATTTTCTTAGCTGAAAGCAAGGCACGCTGAATTCACACGTACTGTAGGTTTCAGTCTGTTGTAGAAAAGCAGAGGCTGACAACGAACGAAAATGGGCAGATATATTTAAGTGCTATCATGAGAGTTTGAAAGTTATGGTGAGTTTAATACATGGATATGTATTAGGGGTGTGCCAAAAAATCGATTCACAGAAAAATCTAGATTCTCATTTGCAACGATTCAGAATCGATCTGAAATGT
>JAUMHE010000068.1:3682676-3718745 GCA_032359235.1 Enteromius mattozi
TCGATTTTGAATCGAATCGTGGCCTCAAGAATCGGAATCGAATTGAATCGTGAGATGGTAAAAGATTCCCACCCCTAATATGTATCATAGACGAGCACTGAAATGACCCGTTAAATTAATTTTCTGAAAAACCTACTCATTCAATAACGTGCACTCATTGCACGGAAGGAGCATATTAGCATCTAAAATGCATGTAGGCTCTACAGTTCAGTTGAGTACTATAAATAAATAAATAAATAAATAAATAAATAATAAAAATACTATTTGCAGCTCAGTTTGATTACAAAAAATTCCTTTTTCCTTTTAATTATTCACCTAAATCTGTTTATATCCTTTGTTCATTTAGTTTCTTTAAATAAATACCCTTGGCTTACCATAGCCATTTTTTTGTGAACATATAATATAGTTGTTTTGTTTTTATCATTATTTTTATTGAATTTTAAGTGCAATACACAAAAACATATATAATATAGTTAATATAGCAATATCTACAGTATAAATATGTTCTATACTATTTGATGATATTATGACTAAAGAATGCCCACCCAGGATATCTACCAGCCCACCCTTCTATAGCCGTCAAGAACTGGGCATGCTTGTGGGTCAGTACGTGCCTGATAAAAGCCTATCAGCTGACTTCAGTTAGTGGAATGAGGTCCAAGTTAAATTTAGTCATGCTTAATGACTTAGCGTTTTCACAGCATTTTAATACCAGTGTGTTTTCATATCTATATATTTGAAAACATGTGTTTTATATAATAAAAGCTTCTTATGCTGGTATTGATGCAGGCATTTAATTTGCAGGCACATATGCCTAAACGTCTGGTAATATGCCAGAGTTACTTGCTTTTATATCTTTACAGCTTGTCAGTCCATCTGTTTATTAAATGCCTGCTTTAGCAAACACCATCATTTTTGCTATTGCTCATAAGGGATTTAAAAAAACCGTGCTCCCTCTGATTACGTGGAAAAGAGGTGCATTACTGCGTCTCTTAGAAGTATGACTTAAAATTTTCTGTGATTGTGGAAAACACGGATGTAATTGTGGAATCCAGTCATAAAAATGGAAATTGCTGTATAATGTATGACCTCGATTTGGCATATGTTGGATTATTAAAACAAAAGTAGGGCAGTACTGTTAATGAAAAAGTAATATGCATTAGTGTTTGAATATTACAGCGCAAAAAGACTATTTAGGAAAAGCAGTCATGTTTGTTTATTTATTTATGTGTATATATCTCTTGATGTGATTACCACCATTTTTGATTGTAAATTTGTATACAATTCTAAATAAACATTCAATTGTGAAAAATATTATTATTAAATGGGTACAGTATAAATTATTAATTTATGGCATTAATTGTGATTTTACTAAAGTGTAATTAAACTTAAAAAGGAACCCAGAAATATTAAAACATAAAAATAAAGCAGGATATTGGAAAGAAATAAAACTTTATATAATAGTAAAATAACATTTATCACAGAGCCTCAAAAAGTTTTATTAAACTTTAAATTAGCAGTTGTTTTTATTTATTTAGAGACTATATTATTTACAGACATTTAGCTGGTATTGTAGTCATTATATTCATATTCCTGCTTTCTTCTGTCTTTCTGTGATGTTTCAGGTGTTTTGCTGGCGCTCTACGGGCACATCAGTAAAACAGTGTCGCTGGGCGTACGGCCGACAGGTCTTCATGTCAGACATCGCCCTGAGTAAGAACAGCATGATGTTTGTTACTCAGGATGGAGAGGGCTTCTGTGGACAGTGGCTGGGCCAGTACAAGAAAGCTGTAGACAAAAAAGGTACTGAGACCAGCAGTTTAACACTAAAAATGTTATAAATAAAACCGGATTTCCAACTAGATACACATGAATGCTCTGTTGTGTCAGATGGCTTGGAGGTGTCCGGTCACCCAGACGGAGGCGGTGTTTACGAGCGAATCCGTCTGGAGAAGCTTCCTTACGTCCACAGAGCCGTCAGCATCACCATGGACTCTAAGGGCCGAAACTTTGGAGTGCTTCAAGCTGATCCCAAAACCAGGTGCAGATAATGATTTTGACTAAGGGCACAGATGTGTGTGACTAAAAGACTTTTAATTTGTTTTGAATTCTGGAATCTAACATTTCCAGCTTTCTGTGTCACTGAATAGTTCTACGTCTTTCTGATCCAAGTTGTTTATTATATAAAGATAAACAAAAATGGTCTTATAATCAAACAAATTTTGTGAATTGCCTTTAACTACTTATCTCCAGCAAAACCATGACAAAATGGACTTTTTTTAAATGCGTAAACAAAGTGGAAGTGTGACTTTGAAGTCTGCATTTTCTCCTCCCTCATAAACATGATAAACTAGTTTGGTTTGTTTTGTTATCTCAACTATGTATGTTTATATGGTTAGTAATGTTTTATTAAAATACATGAAGGGCGCAAATGTAAGTAGGCCCAAAAATCAGACTGCAAGCTCACTACTCAGTTAAGTTACTTAGTCAGCTACAGTGCAGCAATAGAAGCTCAGGGCAGCACTGCTACTTAAAAATTGAACAAGAACACAGCATTTATGCCTGTCACGTGGGTGGAAGAGTGCGTACACTCAAACAGGATTAATACAATTAAATCAAAATAGGCTACTTGAAATAAAAATAAGCATTAACTGAAATAAAACAAAATATTTCAACTACAGTAGCAACATTTTCTCATTTCACTTAGTTATAAAATTAATAAAAAAAACAATATAATATAAAAAAATATATTAAAACAGTAACTGACAAAAATTACTAAAACATTAACTCAAATGAAAATAAAGTAATTTAATTAAAAATATAAAATAAAAGCTGTAATAGTATCTTAATACTGGATTTAAAGGGGTCATATGGTGTTGCTAAAAATAACATTATTTTGTGGTTGAAGTTTCAAAAAACATTATTTTACTGTATTTACTGCACATTATTGTTTCTCCTTTAAGCCCCCACCTCCTGAAACGGGTCGATCTGTACAAAGCTCATTGTTCTAAAAAAGTGAAGTGTGCTGTGATTGGCCGAACACCTCAAGCGTTTGGCGGAAATGTTACACCCCTTACCATAATGTGATGCCGTGTCCTGGTGCTATGACACCAAAACAATAAAACACATTACAAATGAGGCATTTGTTGCATCCAGTGGAGACATAATTACTGATTATAATGACTTATACTGTCTTTTTACACGTCACGTTGCATCATGTGTTTAAACGAGCAATTTTAGGGGGTGTGTACAAGTCATAACTTTTATAAAGAATATCTCTTTGGTTTTGAGACTTTAGTCTTTGAAACTTTACAGATCTTCTTTATGCACCAAGAGCTTGCAACACTTCAATGAGAAAGGAAAATTTGAAATCACATCGTATGACCCCTTTAAGAATTTTATGCAGATTATTATTATCATTATATTCCTGTTTTTAGTTCTGAACTGGTTCCCAATCTTAATCGTGTTGTATTATATCTTCAGCCTGCTTGTGTTAACTTTTTCTTCTCTCGGTTTTTCAGCTTGTATGAAGTTCCCAGTGCTTCTGCGTCCACGTTCTCCCAGCACTTCCAGCGCCTCCTGACCGAAGCCGATGAGACGGACAGCATTCATGACGTGACCCTGCAGGCTGGAGATCGCACCTTCGCAGCACACAAATACATGCTGTCCATGCGGTCGGACTTCTTCCGTAAGCTGCTCCTGCCGGAGGGCTGCAAGGAGGGTGTGGAAGATGCAGAGGTGAAGAGAGGAGAAGACGCAGTGGGCTGTGATCTGCTGGTGCTGGAGAAGGTTCCTCCTGAGATGCTGGAGCAAGCGCTTCACTTCATCTACACAGACTCCTGTGAGATGCTGGTTCACGGGACCCGGCCCATCATCCCTCGCTCTAACCAGAGCTCTGATCCTGGACCGCAGCAGCAGCTGATCCACAGTCTGCAGGCTCTGGGGCTGGAGAAGCGCTCTGCTCTGGATGTGTACCGCTCTCTTCCTGCTAAGACTCAGGATGCAGACAAGCCCAAGGCCAAAAACAACAAGTCCGGGAAAAAAGGCAAGAGTGGTAATGTTGGTGAACCTGGACATAACCCTGTGAAGGTGCTGCAGGGCGTCGCCAAAAAACTGGGCTTGGGGAGCCTCTCGGCACGGTGAGATGCTTTTTGAATGTATTTCTTTCCATGAAGTTCACTTGTAATGTTAAAGGAATACTTGATTCAAAAAATGAACATTTGCTAAACTTTTCCTCATCCTCAGTTTTTAAAAGAGTTTGTAGGAAGGAACAGATTTGGAGAAATGTGCAGTAGCATTGCATCAGTGTCTCAGCAATGGATTCTCTGCAGTGAATGGGTGCCGTCAGAATGAGAGTCCAAACAGCTGATCACAATAATCCACAGCACTTTTTCTGAATCACGAAAGAAATCTGCACAGATCAAGCACCGTTTACAAACCTAAAGAGCTCTAATATGTGGGTTGATTTTGATGAGACATGAGGAGACTTTTGCACTAAATGAAGTGTTGCGGATTATGGACTTGTGTTTTAGTGAGAAAAAACAGTCCTAATCATGGATTTGTTTTACAAAAATGCAGCTTTTATCTTCACAAGACATTAACTGATGGACTGGAGTGGTATGGATTGTTGTGATGTTTTAATCAGCTGTTTGGACTCTCATTCTGACGGCACCCATTCACTGCAGGGCTTCCATTGGTGAGCAGGTAATGGAACGCTACATTTCTCCAAATCTGATGAAGAAACAAACTCGTCTACATCTTTGATGGCCTGAGGTGTTTTCCTGCTGCTGTACTTTTAGTATTTTTGCATGTAAATGAGGGGTTATTATTGGCTATTGCTGTGATTTCATCAAGGTATCCTTGTTTCTAAATAAGTATTTTATGAATGTTTAGGCTTGATGGGGTGAAGTTTGAAAATGGGAAGATCAGTGTGGTGCAGAAGAAGACTGGTAACAAGCTGCGATTCAACCAGAAAAAATGGTGTGTTTTGTTGAAGCATCATACACTCTTTCATTGGCTGTGAATACAGATCTTCTCATTGTGTGTCCTCAGCTCGTACCTCTGTGACGTGACGCTGCGCTCGGAGGATGGCAAAGAGTTTCCCTGTCACAAATGCGTCTTGTGTGCTCGGCTGGGTGAGATCAGATTGTTTATTTCACGCTTGTAGTTCACTGCAGTAGGCTTTATTTAGACCGATTCAATTGAATGTTGAGGCATTGAAAATATGTCTTTGCACCATTTAAAGACATAAGCATGAATTAAACATTGATAAGAATGGGGGAAAAAATGCCAATGCAACATTTATTATTTTCATTTAGTTTATTGAAATAGAAAATAACAAATTCTTAAAAACTATGGAGATAAAAATAATACAAAATTACAAAAATACATAATGAAATAACTGAAACAATAAAAAATGAAAATCTAGTAAATTATTAAAGAATTGGCTAAATTTAATGAATGTTAGCAATATTAAAAGCTATAATAGTTTTATCATTGATACTAAAATTAGTATTAATACAATCATTGATTTCAATTCTCTGTATGTCCTGTACATGTGGCAGAATTAACAATAAAGCTGACTTTGACTAGAATAAAACTGGTCAGTATGTTTTTTTTTTGTTTTGTTTTTTTTTTAAAAAGATGTCACAGTTTACACACATACAGTATGAAGCAGCTCAGTTGTTTTCAACATTGATAATAATCAGTAATGTTGCTTTCAAACCTCTTTTAACCTTATAGAAGCAAATAATTTTGAGATTTTTGGGGGGGTTTCAGATGCTGATAGTTGAAAGTGAATAGAAATTACTAGAAAATGTAAAATTAACCAGCTTTCTTGCTGAAAATCCTTAAGTTTTATAATTCTTAAGTCTCTTTTCACCTTTGTTTAATGGCTTGGACATTCTTCAGGTGTGTTTCACATAAACAAAGTGTAGATTATCATATTTGAATTTTGACTCTTTTATTTCTACAGAGTATTTCAACAGTATGCTGGGCAGCCCTTGGATTGAGGTACAATGAAATGACATGAAGAAGCAGCACGGTTTCTCTCTGAACCAGAACTGTTGTGTTCATGTGAATGTCTTCTGCCCTCTTCAGGCCACCAGCTGCACTGCGCTGGATATGCCCACCACCTCCGAGGTCCTGCAGGCCATCCTGGAGTACATCTACACCGACGAGTCTCCCACTGTCAGAGGTAGCTCCCCAGACATTGTGCTCGGCTGGTACTACCCGGCTTTCCTCCGTTTGCGGTGTGATCCATGTCCGTCTTTCTCTCTCAGAGTCTGTGAGTGTGGAGTTTGTGTGTAACGTGCTGGTGGTGGCAGATCAGCTGCTGATCACCAGGATGAAAGAGATCTGTGAGATCGCCATCACTGAGAACCGTAAGTCTACAGAAAATACACACTA
This sequence comes from Enteromius mattozi, assembly GCA_032359235.1. NCBI lineage: Eukaryota > Metazoa > Chordata > Actinopteri > Cypriniformes > Cyprinidae > Enteromius > Enteromius mattozi. Next base: position 3,689,085 of record JAUMHE010000068.1, read on the forward strand.
TCATTCAAAGAAGTGTGATTAGTAAAGATATTTCAAATGTTTGGAAAAGTATATTCTGCTCACCAAGGCTGCATTTTTTTTTTTATAATCAAAAATACAGTAAAAACAGTAATATTGTGAAATATTACAACATTTTTCTGTGTATCTGATCAAATGTAATTTACTGCTCTAATCAAAGCTGAGTTTTCATCATCATTATTCCAGTCTTATAAATGTCTTTGCTAACTTTTGATCAGTCAATTCAATGCATCCTCGATGAATAAAAGTATCATTCATTCTAATAAATACCAGTATTTGAGTGTTAAAAATGTTAGAAACAAAAAAATTGTAATACACAGTATCTTGTTAAATATATATCAGAACCAAACACACATTAGGCAATGTATAATCACAATTTCACACCTAAATCAGCATACAGAGCTAAAAACATAAGCTAGCAAAAAAAAAACAAAATAGAAATTCTTTCTGTTTAGAACCAAATGCAAAGAAAAAAGTACAGAAATGTTTTGCTCTGTTCATGACAAAACGACTGCCACGTATTATTTTGAATAGTATGGAAAAGTAGCTGTGACGGTTAAACTTTTTCTTTCACTTGAATTGGCGTATTGCGTTTCATATAATACACTATGCAGAGTGCAAAACAGACAGCAAGATGAGTTGATTTTGTCGGTGTGTTTTGTGCAGTGACGCTGAAGAACGCAGCAGAGTTGCTGGAGTTTTCCACCGTGTACAACGCTGATCAGCTCAAACTGTCCTGTCTGCAGTTCATCGTCCTCAACATGGCAGCGCTGCTTGAGTCCAGGTGAGATCAACATATTAAAACCTGTTACATCTCACATCTGTCACACCTGATAGCTTTCAAGAGTCTCCTCAGTTCAGGCTTAACCTTGAATTTGCTTGTGTTCAGCTCTCTTATGTTTTATAAATAAGGTATAGGAGGTTGAACTTTTACTTCTTTTGGGAAATAGAAGTATAAAACGTATATTCTATTCACAAAGCATTGTATGAATTACAATGAAATGTCATGCCTAGGAACAGATACACTGCAGTTAAAATGTAGTTTTTAAAAGAAGTGTTTGAAATATGTGACCCTGGACCACAAAACCAGTCATAAGTGTCAATTGTAAAAAACTTGTACATCTTCGGTACTCTCCATTTATGTATGGTTTGTTAGGATAGGACAATATTTGGCAATAAAAGTATTAATTTCTTCCTACTTAAAGCTAACAGATGTTGCTCATGTGTCTGTGTCTGTCAGAGCGCTGGAGATCCTGAGCGATGATGTCCTCCTGGATCTAACGGCTGCGTACAGGAGGATGGTAAGTCTAGATCATCTCGCTCTCGTCTGCTTCATTGAAGCTGTGCTCTGAGATCCTGACATCAGACTCCTCTGACAGATCCCAGCCATGCAAAGACGTCTCATCACGCCGTACGCCGACGCTCCAGATCTCAGCGCCTATGAGGAGCGAGAGTGGGACTCGGCTGTGGACTGTAAAAGTGGCTCTGAAGCCGATCACTCCAGGTGTGAGATCTGCCTGTTCAAACATTGAAATATGGATATGAGGGACTGTCCAGCTGTATCTAGAGTCCTGTCTGTGTTCACTTCTAGCGAGAGCCTGCTGAAGAAGGCCAAGATGAGGTCTAAGAGGAAGCCCCGGCGGCGCTCTGACAGCTCAGGTGGATACAATCTGTCTGATGTCATCCAGAGCTCTCCTACTGATGTCATCAGGAGCCCGTCCACCACAGGTCAGCTCCTGCACATTAAACACACTTATTAACAGAGTTGGAGCAGAGCTTCACACTCTCTATCGGAGTATAGGATTATCAGATTCATCTGTGAGCTCTGTTGAGCTGGACCAGTAAGCAACCATCCCAAAATACCTTAGCAACCACTCATAAGACACCCTGGCAACAGATAAATTGCTAATATTGAAACTAATCGTTTAAAAGTTAACTTAATTCATTAAAATAATGTATAATAACACATAATATAATCAAACTTAATTGATTAGGTTTGGGTTATTGTAGTTATTATGGGTATTAACTAAAACTCAAACTATATATAAAAACAGTTATGGACTTGTAATAAAAAACTTTAACTAAAATAAAATGTTTTTATTTCTCATTTTCATTTAACTTGCCTACAAAAACTTGAATAACTAATCTAAAACTAAAACTTAAAAATGAATCAAAATTAAGTAGACACAAAATAAAAAACAAAAATAAAAATGACAAAAACAAAAAAAATAGCTTGAACTTTAAATAAAAGAAAAATATAAAAGTAGGTCAAAATATTAATAAAAACTATATAATGGTATATCGCATACTAAATTGACACTGGTTTATGTTTTTCATATAATTATTTCTAATTAAATGGTTTGTTTTTTTGTTTGTTTTTTTTTAAACTACTACTGTTTCTTTGCAAAATGTAATTATTACTACTGTTTTAATAATATACAGTTATTGAAAGTTTGTAATCACAAAAGCAGTGGTTATATTTAATATTTTGGCACTTGCCACTTCTGTTAAAAAATATAACAATTGCATAGAATTTCAGCAGAAAATGCCAGAGGAATGTTGCAGATTGCATGATGAGCTTTTAACATTGTGTTGGGAAATAGGGGGGCTTTTAAGTAAAAAAAACAAAAACAAAAAAACACTGGTCAAAATTAGCTCTGTACCCCACAGCACACTGAAAATTGTGTGATGAACATGAAGCAAAAATGAATTATTAGGTCATTTCTATTATTTGAGCAGTTTTAGTTCAGGTGTTTTTAGTTCGGTCTGGCTGTGTTGCTCAGGTTTGGGTCATCCGGTGAAGGCCAGCTCAGTGGAGTCTCTGCAGGAGCTCATCACGTCTGACTCTGAGGGCAGTTATATGGGAGCGGGCAGCCCTCGAGACCTGCAGTCCCCCGTCTTCCACGACCGGCCTGATGCACAGGTGAAGCCGTAACACCTGCATAACATCAGCTCACAAACTACACACACACACACACACACTTTATATTATATAACACTCCATTTAAAAGACTCTTTTCAGTTACACTTGCTACTCAAAACAACAGATATGGTTAGTAAGTTTACAAAAATGAAAATTCTTTTTAGTGCAACTTCAGTTTCTATATATTAAGCAGTGCTGTAAAATGATTAATCACATCCAAAATAAAAGCTTTTGTTTACATAATATATTTATGTGTGCTGTGTACATTTATGTATATAAATTCACACACATGCATATATCTAAGAAAAACAAAGACATTTGTATATAATATCATTCATATGAATAGAAACATAAGCATGTACGTACGTGTAAACATGTGCTGTATGTGTGTATTTATATGTACATAATAAATATGCACAGTACACGCACATATTATGTAGACAAATGTTATTATTTAGGAATTGTTTAATTGTTTGACCACTAATATTAACATATTATTTCAATATACTGTACTTCTATATAGAGTATTAATGTTTTGGTCTTTAGTAAAATGTAAAAATATACTACGAAAATTGTTGTAGTCTGCATTTTTTTTAAATATCAAAAATACAGGGAAATTATAAATATTACAATTTAAAATAATTGTTTTCTATATGAATGTACTGTAAAATGTAATGTATTTCTGTGATTACTCCAGTCTTCAGTGTCACATGATCCTTCAGAAATCCTTCTAATATACTGATTTACTGCTCAAGAAACGATTCTGATTATTATCAATGTTGAGATCAGTTGTGCTGCTGAGTATTTCAGTGAAGACTGTGATAGGTTTTGTTTTTTTTGTACTGTAGAAAGTGAAAATCTAAGCCTTTGAATTGGACTATTCAACAGTGTAAATGTCTTTGCTGTCACTTTTGGTCAATTTTAATGCATCCTTGCTTAATAAAAAGAATAAAGAATAAACATTATTATGATCGTGTCCAAGGATAAAACAAAATATACACTATTATAGTCCATATGGCTGTTCAAATACTCATTCTTCTGGGTTTTCATAATAAAATGAGATGGTGAAAGATGCCGTTGAGTTTTAAAGTACCTAAATGTAAGTAAGTTTTCATCCTTCCACCAGAAACCTCATATCCCTTTCAGTATGAGTAAATGATGACAGAATGTTCACTGTTGCATGAACTCTTCATATAAGAATATTTGTTGTGTGTAGGATGAGAGACGTGGGCTGACAGGACTGAAGACTCCTCCTGGCACCCCTGTTTTGAAGAACGGCCCCGTGCCGACTCAGTCCTCCACCCCTGAACCCATCCCTACAGTCAGAGCCAGGTGCTTGAAATGCTCTGTCACAGCTAACAGTGTGTATTCATGGTTAGTATCCTTGTAATTCTGAATGTGTTCGCTCTCTGCAGACCGGCTCCTGTCCTGGACCTCAGGGCCATCATGGAGATGGAGGCCAGCTCTCTGAACAGGGGTGCTACACCCAAGAGTCCCAGCTCGTGAGTCTTCTGTCATGGTACATCACCTAGATTAGACGGCTTACTGTGCTCTGGTTTTCACTCCGTTCTCTGTTTGTAACAACAGATGGAGCAGCAGCAACACTAAGGTCTCGGTTGTCCCTGGTAAGATGTCTCAGAAGCAGAGGAAGATGATGGCTCTGGCCTCCAGAGAGGGCAGCACAGAGAACATGTCTGCTAAATCACCTCCGTCTCTTACTCCAGTTAAACCTGTGAAGACCTGGTGAGAGCATTACTCCATTATGTCTCTTAAATGAAGTGGACATACTGTAATGTAGCGTGAACATATGTCCTCTTTTTTGGCCCATAAATCAACCAGCTGGCATCTTTTAAATTGGCTAAATTTTAGCAATTTGGCTTCATATTCGTATTGCCATGCTGCCTGAAATGGTATAAGTGTGTTTTGTTTTTTTTTAAATTTCATTAATTTGTAATATTTTCATTTTCATTTTTAGTTGTTTTATTTATTTATTGGTACTGTATGTCTGTTTTGTTTGTATGTTTTTGTTTTTTTTCTTCTTTTTTTCTCAAGTTAAATTTCTTATTTTAATACCTAAAGTTAAATGAAATGCTTCCTTGGCAACTAGCTGAAATGGAGCATGTTTAAGTTTTTCTTTTTATTCAGTTAAAGTTTTTATTATTGCAAATAATGATTTATAGATCATTTTAGCTAACTACAATAATGTTGGGTAAAGAACGTTGAAGTTAAGAAGCTAAATTTACGTAAATAAAGTGCAATACTGCTCATTAACATTTAGTTCATGCATTTGTTATCATAAACGAACAAGGAACAATACTTATTTGATCAATTTTAAAATGTTGTTTAATATTCATTTCTACATGTACAGTATTGATCCATGTTTTTATTGTAGTATTTAGATACGGTCTAAAAAGTATCTATTTTATTTCAAATAATAAAAAAAGTTTTAACATTTAACAAGATGTAGAAATAGTTTTTATATGTGTTGTAATGATTCCTAATGCATTGAGTAGCGCAGGGGTGTCAAACCGGAGCCAACCCTGCTCCAACACACATACTATGTAGTCTCCAACTGAGCCTGAAGGACTTGATTAGTTGGATCAGGTGTGCGTAATTAGGGTTCTATCTAAACTCTGGCTGAGCTCCGGCCCTCCAGCAGCTGAGTTTGACACCCCTGGAGTAGCGCTTTTACTTTTCATTGGTTAAAAGCTGAAAATAGTAACAGTTAAAGGCCTTCAAAAAATTTAATAAAAGATGGAAACAAATGCACAAGTAAACAATATGGTCAGTTTATGTAAGGGAAATTAGTGATTTTGACAGAGCCATTAACCTTGGCTGATTTGGCTCACAGAGTGATTGGTTAATGATATTTTCGTCTAAATGTTATGTCGTCAGGTCAACAGCCGTTCAGTCCCCGCCCTCTTCCTGTTCCTTCCGGGATCTTCTAGTGGAGGAGGAGCGGCGTGGGAAACCCTCTCCAGTGTCCCCAGTGACAGCCAGGAGTCCGGCGGTGGCCCCGGGGCCGCCCATGTGTGCCAAAAGAGTGACCTTTAAATGTGCCGAGAGCAGCGACCCGGAGAAACCAGCAGGGTGAGGATCAGCTCATTCAGCGCACAATATCCATTCACTAAACACCTGATGCACATCACACGCTAAACTGGGAACACTTTCAGTCCCACTTTATATTAGGTGGCCTTAACTACTATGCACTTAAATCAGAAAATAAGTACAATGTACCTTTTGTGTTCATATTGTACTGCAAAACAGTTCTGCTGCTATTGAGGTGGATATGGGTAAGGTTAGGGACAGGTTTGGTCCTGTTATTAATACTGAAGTCCTCTGGTTTCTTTTTACAGTAAACACAGTAGAGCACTTGCAGATGAATAAAACTAGAGAGAGGGTGGCAGTGTGATTAAATGAGACATCCTCCAATACCGGTATTATATTTGGCATTTCTAATGATGATGGTTGTTATCAGAAAATAAAGCGCCTCAGAATAATAATGTTTATCGCTGCTCATGAAGCCTCAGGAGCTGAAATGGTGAAGGCGTTACATTTTCTGGCACATGTTCTAAATGGCTGGCCAATCACAACAGCCTGGGCAATCAGCTGACCAATCAGAGCAGACTGACACTAAAACGGAGGCAAAGAGGAGCTATAACAGTGTACGGTATGAGGAAAAACTGTGTTTTTTTTAAAAACTTTAAATTGTGAAAGTATTCTAGCAGACCCTAAAACTAAAATCATCTTTTTATTGCATTATTGGGGTTGATTTCTCTGTAAAGGATTTAGGGAAAATAAGGTGCTGCCTCTATTTAAACCGTCTGCTTGTAGTTTAACAATAATGCTTTACATTTCTTCTTTTGTAGACGCTCACTAGGTTTTGTGTCAGAGCACTTGTGTGAGAGCAGGTGTTGCTCCATCAGGTGGCGTTGTAATGCTTCTGTGAGTGAGCAGTCTCATATGATTGAGCGGCTGAAGTCCAGTCAGTCATTAGTACATCTGCCGACACGCTGCTGTGTTTTGTTTGTTACACCGATGCTTGGAGGAATAATAGGCTACTTGTTCCTTTTTCTTATTTTCTTTACTTTTTCTCAAAGAAATGAAATGTTCTCGAACTTCAGCAAGTGAAATGACCCAGAACGGCCGATTAAAAAGCTAAATTTTATTTGTTGTATTTTATTGAAAAATATGGCATCACATACTTTCCCCACGATCTACTTTAAATAGTGTGGAAAATAATAGCTTTGGAAACTTAATGTTTGTGTATAATTGTTTAGAATCTAAAAAATAGTTTCAAATGTAAAAGTAGCTTTTAGAATTTTAAATATAATTTTTCACAACCAAATTATAAAGCTGTGCACAGTGTTAGAAGCAACAAAGCTATTTAGATTTTTTTTTTTTAAATAAATATATAAATGCACTTTTGAATGGTAATGTAGACTATATATTTAAAATTACATTTATTATATTTTACATTTTATTTTTATTTTTTTTATTTTATGAAATTTTTTGGTGAAAGATGATCCTTCAGCTCACCAAGACCAAAACTGAGCATGATCTGTAACCTTGCAAAATATTAATAGAAAATAGTAAAATATAGTAAAAAGTAATTACTGTGTAAATGTAAATGATTGCTGTGATGCGCAGCTGAATTTTCAGCATCATTACTCCAGTCTTCAGCTTCAAATGATCCTTCATTTCTGATCATTATCAATGTTAAAACAATTGTGCTGCTTCATATTTTTGTGGAAACTTGATGCATTTTTAATTTTTTTGTAGGATTCATTGATGAATAGAAAGTTCAAAATAACAGCTTTTATTTGACATAGTAAAAGACATTTACAGTGCTACAAAGATTTCTGTCACTTTTGGTCAATTTAATGTGTCCTTGCTAAATTATAGTATCGAATATGTACAATTTTTTTTTTTTTTTTTTTGTGCAGAAGATAGCTGATAATATCATACACTTCTTTACTACTACTACTACTAGTTTCTGTTTGTCTTTTATTCAAATCTTGCCCCATCTGTAGATTGTGTCATATGTTGGTCTAGAGTCTTGCAGCATGATGACAGGGCAAACCAAAGCCATGTTTTGGCTTTTGTTGCTTCGTCGCAGTCATTTTTTTCACGACTTTTTTTGCAGTCAGGTTTATTACGCATGGTTGTGTAAGAGTGGATCATGATGCTCTGCTCTCCGGGATGTCTCGTGGCAGGTTCTTAAGGACGCTTCGCACTGATCTGACCTGAGCCTGCAGATGTGTGACTGTGTCCAGGCGTCTCTCTGTCTCTGTCTGTCGGTCACGTCAGTTGCCCGCTGGGCTTGTGCTTATGACTCAGCACTCGAGCACAGGGCTGAATATTTATCAGCAGTGCTCCACTGCCTGACTGTGATCGTAATCTCTATTGATAAGGGCAAACTTTATGTCACAAACACACTCGTCCCTGGGGCTTGACGTCACCTGTGTTTATGAACACATGCTGAGATGGCAGTAGCCGGTCAGACAGGCTTTAGAAACTCACCATTGCTCTCAGGTGAAAAGAGTTTTGTTTTAGTTGAGTTTTTTTCGTGTATTATTTAACGTTTTTGTGCTCATTCATGGAATCGCTTCATGTCTTTCAGTACAGTGAACATTTCTGGACCACATGCATTCTTCCAACAGTGTAGTAAAATATGCAATACACAACCTAAAAATAACTAATAGACCTATTAGCCGTATCATTAAAGGAATAACTCACCCAAAAAGTTTTGCTGAAAACGTGCTTACCTTCAGGGCATCCAAGATGTAGATGTGTTTGTTTCTTCATCAGATCTGGAGAAACATCTCGGCAGTGGATGCTCTGCAGTGAATGGGTGCCGTCAGAATGAGAGTCAAAAGAGCTGATAAAAACATCCCAATAATCCACACCGCTCCAGTCCATCAGTTAATGCCTTTTGAAGAGAAAAGCTGCATGCTTGTAAAAAAACAAATCTAGCATTTTTTTTATTTATTTTTTTTATCTTCAAACCATTTCTTCAGGCCAAAATACAGGAGTTCACAATAACTCTTCCTCCATTGAAAAAGTCCATCTCCTGTTGTCTCTCACATCAAAATCTAGCCACATATTTGTTTAGAGCTGTTTTAGACTGCTTTTGCTTGATCTGTGCATATTTCGCTCCTGGTTCAGACAAGATGAATTTTTCATTTGAAAAAAACAATTCTATGGATAGAGGATGTAACCATTTAAAGATTTCTCTTTTGTCTTTACAAGATGTTAACTGATGGACTAGAGTGGTGTGGATTATTGTGATGTTTTTGTCAGTTGTTTAGTCATTCACTGCAGAGCATCCATTGGTGAGCAAGTTATAAAATGTTATATTTCTCCAAATCTGATGAAGAAACAAACTCATGTACAACTTGGTCTGAGTGTGAGCACATTTTCAGCTAATTTTCATTTTTGGGTGAACTATTCCTTTAAGGAGGGGGAAAATGGGAACCAGCTTAAACTCATTGAACTCTGTTTTTTTTTTCCATCAGCCCTTGGGTGCTGAAGGGGGTTGGCAGCCCTCCGTCCACCTCTACATTTGCCTCCATTGTGGAGGAGGAGAGACAACAGGAAGCCGCATTGATCCGCAGCCGTGAGAAACCGCTAGCGATTATACAGGTAACGTTCTTCAATCTTGTGTGCATGTGACATAGTGACATTGGCATGGTTTTATTCATTTAATTAACCAAGACAGTAACTTTAACCTGGGAATAACATTGGACTTGGCAGGTTGTCAAATGGTATGATGTCTGTTATTCAAAAACAATGCTGTTTTAATCAAACGTATTGTGCTTTCAAACATTTCTACTTGATGTTTATCATTTGACTCATAAATTCATCTTCATCATAGATTGAAGAACGAGCCATTCAGGACCTGTTAGTCCATTACAAGGCCATTAATAACCCAGAGGAGCTGATATTGGTGGAGAGATCCCCTCAAGGTCCAATCGCCATCCCAACCTGGAACAAACGCTGATGTTGACGCGAGGTTGCAGTGACACTCATGACTTCCCGCTCATGTTTCAGCTAGTGTTCAGGTGCATCACAAGCTGTGCTGTGTTTTCATCACCTTATTCTGTAGTAAGCACACTTGCTTTCTTTGACTGCTTAATTTTACATTCTATATGCATTTCTTTCCTTAATTTTGCTGTTTTCTTGTAAGAAAATACTGGAATATAAAGAGTAATCTGTTCTCAGCTTGAAGAGTTGCCACGTGTGCCAAAATGTTTTTTTTTAATTGTTATATGATGCAGTGCTACAGTGATCTGCATCTCAGAGTTAGTGTTTTTGTTTTGTTTTTTTTTTTTATTAAGAGCAAACTCGCTGCTCACAAGGGCTGTTTGAAAGAGCTGGCGTAGAAGAAAATGAAGTGCACAATGAAAGGAGCTGAGATTTACGAATATGCGTTTTAGATTTTGCTTCCTCATGCAGTTAACATCAATAACATTATCATTTGGGTGTTCAGTATAATGATAGTTTTTATGTTTGTCACTAGCAGAATTTGATTGGTACTACAGATGAATACCTCAAAGTCATCTTTGCTTAATGTTAAGAGAAGATATTTGCAGTGGCATGCAATAAAGAGATGATTACAAGCATCAGTGGTTGTTGTTGGTGTGTCTTTTATAGGCATCTTAAAGTTTACCCTGTGACCCAGACAGACCCCCAATAACTTAGCTACTGCATATTAATCTGCAAGGATAGAAAAGATTCTAACAAAAATATTACAAATTTGCCTTTAATCACTTGCCATTCCAGCTTGACTTCAACATTATGACTCTGTCAAGGCCAAGACCATATAATATTATTTAATATATTTTCACATTCTATGCATTGGTTCAAACAGTCAAGTTTGCCAAACCCCAAACCTCAAAATTGCTATAAACAGTATTTGTCCGATTCATTCAGTTTATTTCTTCATCCTGTTGTATGTATGCTCTTTTACCAATTATTCCTTTTCTGCCCTAAATAGTCATAAAGATGTTAAGTTTGGTTCAATGTGCCTGAGTAGTGGTAGGGATCTGGAACCACTGCCCCATACATCTGGCGGACACTAGGTGGTGCTATGCTAAGTGTATTTTTGTTGTTCATAATTCTGGAACCAAAGGCACCCTATTTATTTACTTATTTATTTATTTAACATCGTCTGATTATAGCAATTAATGGGATAGTTCACCTATTCTTTTAAGAATTGCTGCATACAAACTGTCAATAAAAGAAAATACAATTTAAAATAAAACAAGTTAGATTAAAAAAATAAATGAATTAAAAAGGAAAGATAAATTAAATAGAAATATGTGCAATATATTAATTGCGACACTAGAGAGAAATAAAGTTTTGACAAATATCCAGTATACAGTCTGTGTTTATATACTGTATGTTTAGAAAAAAATATTTAGTCAAATAAATAAGGGCACCAAAGGGCTTTAATTGTTTGCTCCATATTTTATTAAGTCTTGATTTTGCCCATGAGAGACAATCTCTATTAGAAAAGGAGTTTTTTTGTTTGTTTGTTTGTTTGTTTGTTTGTTTTTCTGAAGATCTTTTATCATCCCTGGGACATTTTTGTTTTTTTCATATTGAATTTTCCAACCCGATATGTGACTAATTCATCACAAATTGCACAATTTGTAGGAATTTGTACGAATGACCTACACCTAACCCCGCCCCCAAACCCTACCTATCACTGGGGTCTCAGCCTCAAACGACATGCCCACCGACAGTTCTCTAAATGTCTGATGCATATGGCACACTTATCTGGAAACACTGGAGTTTCAAAGTCGTCATCGGATTGGTTAAATTATACAGGATTTCTGGGAGACGTGTGTCGTGTTCTTTAACGTTCTGTCTGGAAACAAAGTTGCCATGACACCAAACTTCATGAAAGAAGAAAGCCGTCATGTTTATAACTTCAACGATGAGCACTTATCAGGATCAACTAAATGCTGTATTTTCAAAAGTATGTGAAATATATTAATTTTGTGGCATAGAATCTTTAAAATACATCAGGGAGTTTTACACACTCTTACTGTGGCGATATTGTACGTGCTGAACGAAATGAACTGTTAATGGTTGTTTGACGGTCAATCAAACAGTCTCATGGGTGGGCCTTGGCCAATGAATGCTACCATGGATTCCAGACCTTCGGCTGTCAGTCTAAAGGTCTGGCTACGTGATACTACTGGGGTCTAGACAAATTATCCAAAATAAGAATTTGTACTAATTAGCCATTTCATAAAATCATGGGCTAGCGTTTCCTCCTAGGCCACTGGTTCAAATCACATAAAATCTGTCATGCATCATAACAAAATCCTCATGACAAAATGTTGACAATGTTGTTTATTAAAGGGATGTGAAGACATAAGCCAACTAAACAGTCTGGCATTACCCATTTTGATTGTTTGACTCTGTATCTGCTCAATACAATGCCCAAACTTCATGAAAATTGAAACACACAGAGAACAGCTCAATTTGAGGATGTCCACCAATTTGTGCCCAAATCTGCCAATAGGGGGCGCTACAACTAAAAGCATAATTTTGGATAATTGGGACATTTTTCCTCCAGACATCTTAATGTCAAAAACGTTTCATCTTTCATGAGTTCAACCTTCATTTTTCTAATCTATTACTTTGGCTGTAATTAATGTGAATGTTTAAGTAGTTCTGTTATGCATTCAGATGTTGGATTTTGTCCAGACAGGAGTGAGTTGAGGCATAACAGTCTCATCATACGTACTCGTTGAGCACGTCTGCATGTTTTGTCAGAGCCATAGTCCCAGTGTGTTTTTACAGTCATTGGGGTCAGAGCAGAACGTGTCTCCAGTGACGTGACTTGAGTGATGTCAGCCCTCTTTCATTTGTCAAATTTGCTCTCATGCAATCATCTCAAGCCCGTCCTAATGAATTGGATGTTTGGTGTGATTTGATTAAGCAGACGGTCCTTTCCTTTCGAACTAACCTCTCTCTTTGCATACGTTACAGTCATCAGAGAATGAAAATGCAGAGTGCATGAGATGACCCCTCCAGAAATAAGTGCATGATGGTTAAGGGTCCTAATATGCAGTAATTACTGCGACCGTCCAGTTCAAGCATCTGCCAGACACACAGTGAGGTGAATGATAATCACTTACTTGACTGAATTAGTCAGAGAGGAGAGATGATGCCCTGCCAGGTTACCGGATATAAACCCTGTTGTTGAGTTGCTAATTTAATTTTATTCTCTGACATCATTACATCAATTCAACAGATTGTCAAATGCCATTGTGTGTTGGAAACAGAGCAAAATCAGCATTTTAAGGGCAATGCAAATGTGTCATATTTCATGCTGTTTGCTGTATGTCACCATAATTGCTTATTCATCATATCTAATATGATAGACCTTTTCACTACTAATGCATCTATCCATTCATTTTCCAAACTTCTTGTCCTGTGTAAGGAAACATCCTGAGTAATCCAGCTCATTAGCAAGCTGGATGAAGTAAATCACTTACTCTGAGTAATTGTTTTAAAGGGAAATACATCAGTAAACCATGCCATCATCACCAAAAATGTAGTTGGGTCTGAAATCATTACAGTCTTGGACAAGCAAATGAAAAATAAAATATTTAGATCTCTTAATGTTCTAAGTGTTGAATTGATTTATGAACGTTCGTATTTTGTTTGCTCTGAGATTTTATCATGCTGAAATGCATTCCTAAATTCCTCATGGAAAGTTGTAGTCAGTCTTCTGTATGGAGAAACCATCCAGCTATCCTGAAAATGTGCCCGGGATTCATTTGTACAGACTCAAACCCAGCCCCACCCTCATGATTATGCCAATATGCAACTGAAAACAACACTTTTCATGTATAAAAGTAATGAAATCGATTTTTAATTTAATATGTGATGTTTGCATAATTAGATTTTTCTGCAATGATTTGTTCTACATATTGGATTATGGTTGTATTTAATGTTATCATTAAATTAATAATTTCCCAATTTAGTTGGAAAAAGGTGTAGATGAGTTTTTTCTTCATCAGTTAATGATAAATGTAGCATTCAATCACTTGCTCACCAATAGATGCTCTGCAGTGAATGGGTGCCGTCAGAATGAGAGTCCAAACAGCTGATAAAAACATCACAAAAATCCACACCACTCCAGTCCATGCGTTTTAACATCTTGAGAAGACGAAAGCTGCGGAACACATTCATCAATAATATATTTTAACTTCAAACTATTGCTTCCTTAATCCATAATCCATACTACTGCTTCCTCCAGTGAAGATTTTGTCTGAATCTGTTGAAAAATCTGCACAGATCAAGCACTGTTCACAAACCAAAAAAGTCCAAAAACAGCTCTAAAGAAATATGTGGCTTGTTTTTTTTTTTTTTTGTGAGAGACAACAGGCGATGGACGTTTTCACTGGAAGAAGTGTTGTTATAGATTATGGGTTTAAAATTAAAACAAGTTACAAATACATTAAACAGTTTTTTGCTTGTTAAGATGTTAACTGATGGACTGGAGTTACTTGTGGATCGTTGTGATGTTTTTATCAGATGTTTGGAGGGAATAGTGATAAAGAGACTTTACAGTTGAAGTTTCTTGTGCGGTTGTTAACTCAGATGCCCAGGTGCTCTGATCTCATTTAGCTGTGTGTAGCCAGCAGTAAGGATTACCAGATTCGTGTTAGTCAACTGCTCTGAATAATTAAGGCTACGAGTAGAGAGTATTCTGAGCGTGCCCAGAACGTGCTTTACCCTTCCAGTGACATCACAGATCTCCCACGCCTTTGACCTCATGGGGGTTCCTCCATGCACGTGCCGTGCGTCGCCAGATCGGATTCATTACGAAGGCAGGATAGAGAGACTTCTGAGAAACCCGGCAGGTGTTGCTGTGCGAGGATTGATGCTGCTGCGCTGGGAAACACTCTGCTCTTTACAAAATGTAGAATAGGATTAGATGAGCTCCACTCTGTTCTGTCCCCAAAGGCCTTCCAGGCAGAAATTTGTTAAATTTGTTAAATGGAAATGTTATTTAATTAAAATTTTTAGTCTCAAAAACAGCTAACAATGTGAATTTGACTGACTGCCTTGTCACCATAAATCAAGATATTCTAAAATATTGGAAATCACATTCCATCAATAATCACAATTTTGTGAAGGGTTCCAATTTTATTACATTTCATTCTGAGTAGATGTTATGTCACCGGTTGCCATATTTTAACTGTAGAATAAGATTAGATGCTTCCCATTTAGTTAAAACTCCTTTAAATGACATAATTCTGCAGGAAGTGACATAGTTTTGGAGGGAAAACACCAGCACAAACATTAGTATGCATTAGCAATAGATTTTATGGTTTCTGTGATATTTTGTGCCAATAGTTGCTTGGTTTCACTCAAAAAAAAGTTCTGTATAGATTACGTAAGAATGAATATATCTAGTTGACAGCTCATGAATGTTAACTGGCTAACTTTAACATTTTTATTTCTGTGCTGTTATTTTTGGCACCCGATGAATGATTCACATATAATTGACTCTGAATAGGTGGAATAGGTTAAGGTGGAATGGGAGAAATTATTTCACATAGAAAAATGACATCACTTTTAATGACCTGACATGACTAGAATGAATGAACTCAGAAGGGACTTGGAAATTCTATTCTGTAATGACTTTAATTCTGGTGTTCTCCCAAAACTAACTGAGCAGCAGTTACTATAGTTACTGAGGCTACTGGTCCAAGAAAACCAGAGTACAAATGACACATTCAAGTTCTCGTGTTTGTTTCTCTGTCTCCATGAACTACAGTCATTAACACAATCGCAAGTCAATTTGGACACATCAAAACATTCGCTCAAATGTTTGGACACACATTTTATACTGTATATATACATCTGTACGCTCTGCAGTGATCGATCATTAATGTCTAGGAGTTCTGAATGAAGAACCCTTCTCTCAAAATCTTGAGCTGAGTGCAAATGACTCAAAAATCAAGAAACACTCACTTATAACATACTAGGCTCACCAGTATCACACAAAATGATAGAAAAAAGTGTATGATAGATATTATATAACAGAACATAATACAATACAATATAATATAATATAAATAGTCTAGCCATTTGACATTTCCTTCAAAGATATGATAACCAACCAGTTGCAGGTTTAGCTTTAAACCCCCGTGAGGCATGAACTATAAACTAATATCACCGTAAATATTGTAAATACTGACAGTTACATGTTTCCTACATGCAGTTAAAAGTTTTTGGTCAGTTTATAATGCATGTTTGTATTTATATGTGGTCACTTTGAAAAGAAAAGTTAAATTTAACTTGACTGTAAACATTCTGGGGATGACTGGTGAAGGTTTTAATGAGGCATATACAGACTGTTTGAACATTTGACCCTTTGAAAATAAACGTGCGCACAAAGGTTTCCTCGTGGGATGTAAACGTGCATGCATGAACACCTCCGCACATTGTTGCCTCGTGCTCAGCAAGTTATTTCTTCAAATAAACATAATCAATGGCCAGCCGTGTCAATAGCTGACAGCCCATGCTGTTTATTTCACAGAGAGAGTGAACATGCCATACACAAGAGTTCAGCAGAAAACACATTTGCACACTTAGTTTGATTTGTGAACGTGTCAGCTGTAATCTCAACATCTTTTTGTTTATTAGGATGCGGGTGTTTCTCAGAGACGTGCTGCTGTCACAGTAAATGAGCTGTTTACTGCAGCTTTAGACTTCTGGCCCGAGCACTTCTGAGTCACTTACTGAACACTGCAGCTCACTTTCAGATGTGCTCATGCCTCTGTTGCTGATTGGGACCATGTGAAGGATTTCTGGAAATATATATAAAAAAAAAGATAAGGCCTAAAGTGATCTTGATCTTCAGAAAGTCTGAAGTTAATGAAGATGCATTTATTGAGATGCAAAATGAAGTCTTCATTTCTGAGTAACTGAACAACATTAAGTGAGTTTATCCTTAAAACAAGAGCAAACATGTCAATGGAGAATTGTTTTCTACTTTGAATTAACAGTTTCTCATAAAACAAGAATTATTATTTTTATGTAATTTCCAAGTCGAGTAAATGTATCTTGATGTCTTTAGACACTTTCCCTGGAACACAAGACAAAAATACTGAAGAAGAACATACATTGTTTTGCAGTGTGAGGACAATTTCAAATAAAAATTATTTTACCATATTTGTTTTTTGCAAAATGAATTAAAAATGAACAGAGATCTGTTGAAAGTTATATTTTATATTTAAAACTTTGCCCTTACACGACATTTACATATGAAAGAGCATATTATTTTGTATTAATTTTCTTTCCTTGCAGTTTCTTTACTTGGTCTTAAAAGGGGTTTTCTAAGATTAAAAGCAGAATTAACCTATTCTAAGTTCTTGGAATACTAAATACTGATTTATGAATGACACTCACTCTATACCATGGTATTGATACCATCACTGGAACCACAGGACTTTTCTTTCCTTGCTAAAGCAAGCTGAAATATCATTCTTCAAATATCTTTTTTTTTTCCTTTCTTTTTGAGGGCTCTTGTCCTAGCCGCATTGCTCCAAAATTATTTTTGCCAAGAGCTGAAAGGATAATATTTTTGTAGGCCAAAACCCACAAATGAGTGTCATTTCAGCAATGAATCAGTCTTTTTTCTTTTTATTTATTTATTTTTAATTGGTTTTTGGTCTCAATGCCTGAAATAAGGTCTGCGTTGACCACAAGCTCAAGATATTTTCACATTTCTAATAATATTAATGATAATAATAGTTTAATGGTGCTGACCATGGTGTATTTTGTTTTCAGCCTTCGTTGGGCTTCTTCTGCTGATTGGCTACAAAATTCATTAAAGCTGTGTTCATTGATGAAGTTTATTATGATGAGCAAAACTCCTTGTAGTAACAAAACTTATTTTTGGTAGCACTTTATTTCGATAGTCTACTTTAGACATTCTACTAACAGTAAGTAACTCTGTAACTCCACGTCAACTAGCCATCATTAGAGTATTAGTAGACTGTCTGCATAATATCTCTTAACACTTTGTTTTGATGAGTCCACAACACACTATCAGAAACTTATTCTACAAACCCTAAACGTCTAATCTGAGAGTTAGTAGACATGTAGTTGTGAATCAATGAGAATTAGTTTACATGTAGCTACAAAGTTACTTGTAGTTAGTAGAAAGTCTAAAGTGGACTATCAAAATAAAGTGTAACCTTATTTTCTGCAATAATCCAAAATCCAATGGAAAAACGCTGCTGTGTTTTGTCGAGTGAGCCGGGACAGGTTGGCCTATAAAATTACATCATCACTGCAGTGCTTAATAAAGGCCAATCCAATTCAGTGTTTAATTCAGCTGTTCAGTTCAGAAATCCATATCTTCTAAACACTAATAATTTAAAACTTGGCACACATGGACATCCTGAGAACTCATGACAAATCGTTTGTGATGGGGGCGCTGTAATATAAGAATTGGAAATGAATGCTTTCTTTCAGATGTATCATTGATTTCTCCTCAGTGGAGATTGTGCCAAGCAGACAAACTGAAGCACAGAATCAAACTCTTCCATTTCCAGTAATCTGACGATGTGTTTGGCTATTAGGACAATGACATGAAAAACATATTTTTGTAAGAAAGTAAGAAACAGCTTAAGTTCCAAACCTGTATGAATTTCTTTGTTCTGCTGAACACAAAAGAAGATATTTTGAAGAACCAGGCTGTTTTCAATCACCATTGACTTCCATAATAGGGAAAAAAATAAATAAATACACAGCCTGGTTCTTCAAAATATCTTCCTTTGTGTTCAGCAGAACAAAGAAATTCATACAGGTTTGAAACTACTCGTAAATGATGACAGAATTTTCATTTTTGACTGAACTTTTAAACACTTTGAGGGTGAGGATGAATATAGATATGAATATGGGTCAGTGGTCACATATAGGTTATGTATTATTGCATTCATCTCTTCTGCTGTAGCTCTACTGCTCTTGTTCATAGGGTTTAGCCTGTGTTAACCTAAATAGGATCAAACAGATTTAAAGGGCTGGGTGAGTGCAGTGACGCAGGACTTTGTGTCCGCTGATGAATCCTGATTGACAGCTGCTCCACTCTGACATGAGCAGAAGACTCACCTCTGCCTGGCCTCGCTCCATCACAGACGGCCCTCAGTCATTTAAGGTTATGAAGTTTGGACGTGGCACTTGGTGGGGGTTATAAAAATGAATGCTCATTGAATATTACAGTGATGTCCTGAGACACACTATAATAATGGTTCTTTATCGGCACTGATGCTTCTGTAAAGAACCTTTAACATTCACAGAACCCTTCCATTCCACAAAAGCTTCTTTATAGTGACTTTCAAATCTAAGTGTGTTAACTGATGGAAATGCAGGTGTCTACAGATGTGCAACAAACCAAATGGAGTCCTTTGTTGTTCAAGACACTTTTCTATCACGTCCCTAGAGGGCAATAAAAGACACCAAACTTTCTGACACTCACTTTCCATTTACTTTGCATTCTTTTTCTTCTCACGTGCAGAATGGCATTTTTGCATTTTCAGCTGCATTTCTGCTTTTATTACACTTTCAAACAATGCACTTGTCTATGATGTGCTTTAATTATTATGAATATTGCATATTATCTAGGACCTTGTAAAAAAGAATTCCTCAGTTGTGTTGAATGTGCACTTGTAGTGTATTTCTAATCTTAAAGGTACAGGCCTACTTTAAAAAAAACTGTACTTACAGATAATTGTAATATTAATGAAAAAGGCACCTTAAGTGCACTTAAAGAGAGACACTTTCATGACTGTTTCTTAACACACCTAAGTGCACTTATTATTAAAAGTACACCATATAATAATGTCAAATTAAAAGTTTTACTCTAAAGTACATTTTAAACCATTGTTTTAATATGTTTTTTTTATTTTTTATGTTTTTGTTGTTCATTAAAGACACACTTATTTTGATGTTGACTAATGTAAAGTACGGGATTATAAATTCAACTGTAGTGCTTTCCAGTATTACATTTAATGTAAATATGTTTTAAATAAATGATTTATATTCAAATATATTTGATATATTGCAACTTTATTATTACAAATGTGTAGTTACAAACTATAAAAATGTCACTTAGTTTACCATAAATGCTTGTCAGAATTATTATATCAGTATTGGGCAACACTTTATTTTAAGGTGTCCTTGTTATGTGCTGGCTTCTAATCAATTATGCATAGATACATGCAAGTAACCTAAACCCTAATTCAAACTGTAACCATAGTAATTATTTAGTTAATATTGCTCAGTAACTACACTGTAACAAGGAGACCTTAAAATAATTGTGACCGAGTATTGTTATCTTGATGTACCTAAATATGAGTTTGAGCGCACAGCTGTGGAGAGATGAGTCGTGTGTTTTCACTGGGTTGCTGCTGCTGCTCTGTGTGTGTGTGTGTGTGCTGAAGTGATAGGCGTGACCTGGGGCGCACAGAAAGCTCCAGCACTGCCAGACTACTGTCATACTCCACTCTCTCCAGCACTGCGTGCGCGGATGACCCTCTCCACAGCAGCACCCAGAAGAAGGACAGACCTCCGCAGCGTCTCGCGTCAAGCGCATTATGCGTCTCCTCAGCTCTCCTCCTAACATCTCCAGCCAGTAGATCGCTCCTCGACTCCTCCAGCAGACGCGACCATGGCTGAAGAGGACAGCGCGAACTTCAGCGTGCTGAGCTGGGAGCAGGTCCAGCGGCTGGACCTCATCCTGACCGAGAGCATCCCGATCCACGGCCGAGGAAACTTCCCCACGCTGCAGATGAAGCCGCGGCGGATCGTGACGGCGGTGCGGAGCCGCATGCGGGAGCAGCGCATCCATGTGCGGGATGTGCGTCTGAACGGATCCGCCGCCAGCCACGTCCTGCACGAGGACAGCGGGCTCGGCTATAAGGACCTGGATCTCATCTTCTGCGTGGACCTGAAGGGAGAGACGGAGTTTCAGATCGTCAAGAACATAGTGCTGGACTGTCTGCTGGACTTCTTACCTGATGGGGTCAATAAAGAGAAAATCACTCCGCTGACCCTGAAGGTGAGTGATCAGATTCACGAGAGCAGTGGACTTTACAGGTCCAAATGTACTTGTAATTGAAAAGTTTATATATTAGGTGTTTACATGGTTGACATTTCTTTAATCACGTGTACAGTTCATTTCCACAGTTCTGCAAATAGTTTTTAAAAGTACAAATATCCAAAATCTCATAACAACTGAATTCAAAACGTTTAAGTTTTTTTTTTTGTGTGTGTACTGAATCAAGTTCATCTTGTACAGTTATGAACAGCCTAATAATAGTCAGATTGATTTTATATGCATGAAAAGTTGTTTTGCCATCTTTATAGTCAAAATAATTTGCATCTTTGAGCTGTTTCTAATTGTAAAATGTAATATTTCATGCTCATATTGTTTTGTATTCCTGCAGTCAGTACAGTAAACGGTGACTTTACTTTTGAGGGGCCACCATTTATTAATCATCAGCAGACCTTTAGGTAACCTCAAACCGAACCTTTAACAATAATAGTTATTTAAGATCATCTGCTTAGTCTCCAGTGACATTCAGTAGAAATGCAATTAGAGTAGTTTACGGATAGGCTGGTGAAATGTCGGTTTTCTGTCAGTAAGAGGATTGCGCTAAAGCAGGTTAAAGCCGATCGAGCCTCTTAGATCTCCTGCGACAGGTAATGATATGGCAAACGGATGTGCATTTGAATGGATCTTAATGCATGAAATGCTGAAACCATTCCTTGTGTTGCTTTGCAGGAAGCATACGTGCAGAAGATGGTGAAAGTGTGCAATGATTCGGACCGCTGGAGTCTCATCTCTCTCTCCAACAATCGGGGCAAAAACGTGGAGCTCAAGTTCGTGGACTCTTTGCGCCGGCAGTTTGAGTTCAGCGTCGATTCGTTCCAGATTAAGCTGGACTCTCTGCTGCTCTTCTACGAGTGCTCAGAAAACCCCATGGCCAAGACATTTCACCCCACCATCATCGGCGAGAGCGTGTACGGAGACTTCTCCATGGCGCTGGACCACTTGCGCAACAAGGTGATCTGCACGAGGAACCCCGAGGAAATCCGAGGAGGCGGCCTGCTGAAGTACTGCCATCTTCTGGTCAGGGGTTTCCGAGCCGCTTCCGAGTCAGAGATGAAGTCTCTCCAGCGCTACATGTGCTCCCGCTTCTTCATCGACTTCTCGGACATCAGCGAACAGCAGCGCAAGCTGGAGTCTTACCTCCAGAACCACTTTGTGGGTTTGGAGGACCGCAAGTACGATTATCTGACGACGCTGCATGGGGTGGTGAACGAGAGCACGGTGTGTCTGATGGGACACGAGCGGCGGCAGACCCTTGGGCTGATCGCTATGCTAGCGGTGCGTGTGTTGGCTGAGCAGAACGTCATACCCAACGTGGCCAACGTCACTTGCTATTACCAGCCTGCCCCTTACGTAGCAGACGGTAACTTTAGCAATTATTACATTGCCCAAGTGCAGCCAGTCTTCACCTGCCATCAGCAGACTTACTCCACGTGGCTGCCGTGCAACTGAAAGCCAACAAGTTGAGCTGAATCATTGCATCTTTGTATCCGTTTCGCAATTGACCCTGAGCGTTACCGTCCACTTCCCCAATGTGCATCGATGCTTGAGTGAAATGAATGGGGTTTGTCTGTTATCTCGAATGGGTTTGGAAGGCAACTTCTGCTATGCCTTGCCTAATTTCTCGCCTGATCGTGAGGTTTTAAGTTCTCAAGTGCATTTCTGATTGGTTGAGTACCAGTCACTAGATGCTTTAAGAAGGGAAGTGCGAGGTTTTGGAAAGCTGCAGTTGCACCCTTTAGTCCAAATGGAAACCCGTGTATTGATAAGAACCTTTTACAAAGATTTTCTGAAAGAGGGGAGGAAGTCAAAAACCAACGATTACAGTTTGTACAAACCAAAGATTTTAAGATTGTATTTTTATACTACCCAGACTATCAAACGGTGTGATAGTGCTGTCTATATTTGTACTTGTGAATGCATTCAAAGTGCCTAACATCAATGCAGTATGCTGAGGTGAGCGAAGCAACCTCGAAATCGCGAAACACGACAAAGACTAAAAGCTTGTGAATGTACATGATGTGTCCTGATTTACAAAACAAGCGTAAGTGTAATATTTGTTTGCAGTTCAGTGTCTGTCTTTTAATTTATTGTCTCTGGGCAGCATCCACAGCTTTGAGAAGCCAAACAAAGGAAACACTTGTTTTGTGGGCTAAAGCGAAGTTCGTTTCTGGACTTTTTGGATGAAAGGTGTTTGCAGAAGCGCCTCTGATAGCGGGACGCTGTTTGCTGTAACATCCAAGCAGGGAATTCGACAGCTCCTGCTGAAGTAAAACCCGCTGTGTTCCTGCTCTCCCGTCACAGCTTCTCCGCCGGCTGAACCTGACCCCGCGTTCACCCGCTGTTAACAGAGTGTTAACCTGCTCTTGATTAATAGCGCTGCGGAAGGAAGCAGGCAGGGCCGTGGGATATATGTTTAGACTTGACAAAGAGACTTGAGAGGAGAGTGAAAGTGTGAGGGAGAGTGAGACGCAGACGAGAGCGAGCGAGCGAGCAAGGGAGGGAGGGAGGGCTGGAGAGATGGGTGCAGCTGGTGAAGGGGTTTATCTACTTCGACAAATGTCTTTTAATCAATACAGCTTCTCTCATTACTGTGGGCAATTTTGCTGAACAGACTCAAGGATTTAATAGGACTGAGAAGCACAGATCAGTTTGCTTCAGTGGAATGCAAACTTTGCGATCAAGTTTCCAACATTCCTCATATCAAAGTGTGCTCAGTCGTAGACAATTTGGCATTATAAAGATGAAAATGGCAGAAATAAGCAATGCGTAACACGGAATTCTGATTATTTGTCTGAATGAGATTTTAAAAGAATCATATCATGCTTTTTCATTGAGGTCCACTCATAATATTTTAGCTTCTGATTTAGTGTATTTCCTCCACTTCCTGATGTTTAGATGCAAAAGGCCCTTATAAAAACACCACATGTCAGACCCTGTGCTTTATTTGGCTCATGCACAAGATTTGGGTTTACTGTCAGGTCCTATGTTCATTTAACTGCTTGATTTTTGTAATGGCATGCTCTTTGTGAGTTTCTGATCACACGGTGGACATCACTGATGTGTGAAAAATGTATTCATCTGTCTGTTATGAGAAATTTGTGGATGCTGAATAAATATTCATTTTGGACTGGGAAGCTAGTTTTGATTTCTAAAAACAAAAAAAGTATGTTTATTACCAAGTGTATTTGTCTGCCGAATCACTTTGACCTAAAGTATTCACTTGTATTTACTTGAAGTTCATTGCTGGGATTTTTAATGAATATTTTAATAATAACAACACAGTTGTATGTTCACAGTTCTCTGATGTTGGTTAACTGTCACTTGACATGCAGCTAAACAAATACAAACAAAAAACAAACTGTATTTTTTAAGTGCTTTGTTTGATTTTTTTTTTTTTTATTTAAAAAAAAAAAGATTTTAAAACACAGTTTCAATCATGCAACCTTTTCCCAAAGTGATTCAGGATTCCTCTATTTTTTTGTTGGACTGTTTGCTTTATTCCTGCACTCCTGCTTATATGACTTTACTTGGAGCTGCGGTTGTATTTTTAATGTTATTTTATTGTAAAATAATTTATTTTGATTTAGAAAAGATTTTTTTTTTTATGAATTATTAGCTTCTTGTGAATGCCAGATAAGGAAACCATAATACAGTACAGAAGCAAAATGTGATTCTTCATATTATGGCCCTTTTAAAAACATCAATGGATGCATTTCTAAAGAAATGAAGACAGGGCTCTTCCAGCGATTGACATCCAGCAGAATTTGCATTAACATTTGTTTTTAATCAATGTGATCTGCAGTGTTTTTATAGACTGATCCTGTGCTGATCAAGATGTCTCGCCTCTTTTAGTATTTTAAATGTCTGTGGTTCTCACTCGCCCTCCAGTTTGTCTTAACATTTTGACAGTATCCTGTGGATTTTTCTGGCAGCGGGATGTTTGACTTGCTCTGTGAAGTTTGAGTTCCTTTCTTGGCATTTTTGGATGATGCCAAATCCTTAGCGTTCAAATGTCTTGTGAAAAAACAAAAACAACAGCAACACATTTTTAGGACAAACACACACATTATGCTTGTATTTCTTATTGTATCAGTGAAAATAATTGTCATTCTGCTTTGTATTCTTTGTTCAAGCTGCTAAATGTCATTTTTTTAACTGCTTATTTTGTGCAGAATTTTTGTGTTCAATTGATTGATGATTTGACACGTTTTCCTCAATAAAACATACAAAAAGAATTGTGCTGAATGCAGAATGTCCTTTAAGTCACATTTAACAGTATATTACAAATTCTCTCAAGACTTTTTTCCATTATGTTCATGTATTCAGCTTTGTTTTACTTGTTTCATATGTAAATCTGTTTTATTAATTATGTCAGAAAATGTGAAAACATCTCCGCTTTTAAACTTAGTCAAGAGCAAAGAAATATTTATCTGCTGGAAAACTGTAGGATTTGCATGAACCAAGCATCTGTTCCACAGATTAATCAAAATGACCTATAAAAACGTACGTTATTTTGTGTAGTTGTTTTAGATTTTCTTTTTTCTTTTGTGATTTCTGCACCACTTTCTAATGAAAAAAAAAAGATATGATAAAGAAGTAATTTAACATTTTTAAAAAATCACGTTAATAATGTATATGTACTCTGAATTTGAATTTGTGACAAGAAGATTTTACAGAATAACTGATGTAACTATTTGGTGTAACTACTGTATACAGAACTATATGGAATAGAATTTAAAAAAAAAGAATTAAGAGAAAAATGTTCAAATACAATTTGGTGGAGGAGAATAAAACAGGTACTTAAATAAAAACAGGGAATACAATAAACAAAAGACAAAATAAAATAAATTATACAGAGAAAAAAAAGAACAATACTTTTAGAGGCCGATCTAATTAATACATGCACCAATAGGGACAATCTTAATTTTATATTAAAGTCCACCAGATTTCTTCCAGGGATCATAAGATGATGTATAATATATTATTGCTGGATACTTGTCAGCATTAAAACGTCATGGGCAGAATGAAACATAGAGACTTACAACCCTAATGAAGAAAGCAAGCAAGAAGAATTGCAGTTCTCAGAGTGTGCTTGTGGCTGAAGTATACATCTTGAACACAAACCACAAACAGGCCAGTCGAAAAGGTCATTCGGGGTGAACTGCGTCAGAACGGCTACAGTAACTCTGTGACTTCCTCTGGTTTTACAGGAGCTCGGGCTTCGACAGCAGCTGCACTCAGTGAGCAATAACATATGTGCGTGTGAGATGACATTTGTGTAAAGCCACAGTCTGCTGGACATGGATGTGACATCAGCGGTCGCCCAGGGCAACCAGACCTTTAGACAGGTCAACCTTCGGTGCCCGCTAAGAATAGAGCTGCTATCGCTGCGTATTTCTGCTTGATTGATGCGCAATGAGCAATGATTTTGTCAAATGTGACGTCACAGCTCTCATGTTATGTGCAGGCCAGTGGACTTTGAACTCAGTGTTGATGTGTGCCAATGGAAACACTAGCTCTGATCCTCCCCTACGAAGGCAGCTATCTTCTAAGACAGCATCCTAACCATCATTGAATCTCATAAATTGTCTCGTCATACAAAAACTCTCTTAATGGTCACTCGTACATCACTGACTCTGAAGCAAACATTTGATTTGAGTCACAAATGATGCACTGTACTTTATGTACTTACGCACTGTGTACTCAGCTGTGTAGTGTATGAGTTCAAGACAGTTATTTTGACATTCATAATCAGAGTTTGAAAGCCCCTCTGCAACATTTGAGTGTCTGACATTCCACAGACATTTGTTTTTTTTTGGTTATTTACGTGCATCATGTATTTACACGTCTATTTTTCTTTTTGGAACACTATACCACAAAACGCTAGAATATTTGGTAACACTTTACAATACTTTTACAATCTTTGAATGCATTGCGATACAAATGCAAACTTATATCCGATGCACACGTCTGTTGCCCATATACTGATGTTAACCAGTGAATCTTACCCTATCATACAAATTTTATGCTCTGTTTTCTATTTTTTTTTCTTTACATTTTTTATTAGTTTTTGATTTTTTATAAAGACAATATAATTGTAATATTTTTTTATTCCAGTTTTAATTATTTTAATAAATATATTTATATTTAATAGGTTAAACTAAATAAAAAGAAACAAACTTATAAAATAAGTTTAAATTTAGGTTAAGTTATTAAGCTCTTTTATTTAATATTTCATTTCCATTTTTATTTTAATTTTATTCAGTTTTAGTGATTTTGTTGTCATCTATTTTATAGATCTATCATCTGTTTTATTGATTTTTTTTATTTTTGATTGTAATTTTAGTGCATCAATTTAAACTAAATTAAAAAAAAATTTCGCAGTTGCCAGAAATAAAATACTTTTTAAGTTTTATTTTAAATCATTGTATTTCATTTAACATTTATTTTATGTCAAGTAACAATTTTTTGGGTTACACTTTATTTTGATAGTCCACTTCAGACATTCTACTAACTATAAGTAACTACATGTCAACTAATTCTCATTAATTCTCAACTACATATCTACTAACTCTCAGAGTAGACTGTTAGGGTAGGTTTAGGGTTAGTAGAATAAGTTTCTGATAGTCAGTATGTAGTATGTTGTGGACTCATCAAAATAAAGTGTTAGAAGATATTAAGGAGAGAGTCTACTAATACTCTAATGACTGCTAGACTGAAAGTTACTTACTGTTAGTAGAGTGTCTAAAGTGCACTATCGAAATAAAGTGTTACCAAATTTTTTAATGGTTTTAGCTTCAAATGAATCTGAAGACTCCCTCTTCTATCCAAGATCATTTTTAGCAAGGCATTTAGGGATGGGCTTGTGTGTGGAGGACACATGCAATTCTGCCTTTAAACTTGGCCAAAATGCCTTATCTTCATCTTTTTGATCAGTCTTCAGATCAAAGAGCGAATGACACAGTTTGGATGCTCTCTAGGTAGGCAGCTCAGAGCTGAGGTTTGGATCAGAGTTGCAGAATCTTCTGATCTTCTTTAGGATCCCGAGCAGCCACAGGAGAGAACCCATGAAATCACGAGCCATTTGTTGAGTTTATTTTTTAAATCAGAGCCCAGCAGAAACTCTGGCGGTCTTGGAGTGATGTGAGTTATTCCTCGGTTCTTGACTGGTAGGTATAGTATAATCAGTATCATCAAAGACGTTCCCTCCGTCGCCTAATGCGTTTTCCAGCCGTGGACTGGAGAGCCGCCGGTTATTCCATGGGACCTTTTTCCTTTCGTTTCCGTGAGGCATTTTTTCCAGATGAAGAGATTTATGGAATTGGAGAAACTCTGAAGGAAAGTGACAGTGTTTCCCAGAGCAAAGCCCTCGTCCCAGTGTTCCTGCTGAGAAATTACCTCCACATCCAACAACTCACCGTCCGCTGCCGACTGCTGACGCCACATCAGTTCACCCTCAGCCTCGTCAAAACAAACACTTACAGCACACCCTTACAGTAATATACACACATATACATACAAATACACAGATACTGTATGTGGAAGCTTATAGGGTCAGTGAGATTTTTCAAGTTTGAAAAGAAGTCTCTTCTGCAACGTTTATTTGATTAAAAAATACAGCAAAAGCAGTAATATTGAGAAATATTATTACAATTCAAAATAACATTTTTTCTATGTGAACGTGCTGTACAATACAATTTATACCTTTGATTCAAAGCTGAATTTTCAGCATCATTACTCCAGTCTTCGGTGATCCTTCAGAAATCATTCTAATAAGCTGATGTGCTGCTCAAGAAACATTACTGATTATTATCAATGTTGAAAACAGGGTTACACTTTATTCTAAGGTCCAGCAGTCACTATTACCTTACCTTTTGCCTTAATAATCTCCTAATTACGGTAACACTTTATTTTGATAGTCCATTTTAGACAATCTTAATATCTGCTAACACTTTATTTTGTTGGATCCACAACATACTACATACTGACTATCAGAAACTTTGCAAGTATGTCAATTTATTCTACTAACACTAAACCTAACCTGACAATCTGCTCGGATAGTTAGTAGACTGTAGTTGAGAATTAATGAGAATTAGTTGACATGTAGTTACAAAGTTACTAATAGTTAGTAGAATGTCTAAATGGACTATCGAAATAAAGTGTAAACCTAATTACTGCTTATTAATAAGGAGTAAGATAGCTATTAAGGTAAGGGGTTGGATTTAAAATATAGTATTCATACAGAATAAGGCATTAATATATGCTTTATAAGTACTAACAAATAGCCAATATGCTAGTAATATGCATGCTAATAAGCAACTAGTAAATAGTAAAAGTGTTACCAAAAACAGTTTTACTGCTTCATATTTTTGTGGAAACCATGATGCATTTAATTTTTTCAAGATTCTTTACAAAGAATGAATAGAAAAGTTTATTAGAAACAAAAAAATATATTTTTAAAAAAGTATTTAACTATTGATGATTACGGAAGCGTAGAGCTGCCACCCAGGTAAAAAAAAATCTGAGCTTTATCACGTTTGTACAATATACTTTTCACGTT
>JAUMHE010000068.1:3724201-3734405 GCA_032359235.1 Enteromius mattozi
AAATGCACGCCAATTTCATTGGCCTTTTGTATAAAGCTCAAAGGCAGTTGGTCTCTCTGGCGAGTTCCCATATGTAATGTCAAAGTGATTCGACTGAAAGGGTAACTAAAAAATTGTATTTTCTTGTAAAACATACTCCAATAATTTTTGTTGTATTTCTATTTTTTAACAGATGTATTTCTTACATATTTGATATTATCACCATAATATGAATACAGCCAGAAAACCTCATTTTAAGTACACATTGGGATTGAATAGGACAAATGAAAGATTTGTGTTGATCATTTCTACACATTCTTGCCATTCTGAGAAAGACTAAAATTTTAATTGAATACTTTTTCTTTTGAGCAAAACTAAACTGAAGGGAAACACCTGTAACTTTATCCACATTATTATATGCGTGGAATCCCAGAGAATGACATATTTAATAGCTCTGCTAAAGCCATCTGTGCCTGGAAAGAGAGCAAATGTGTATCTTTATACGAGGCAGTACAAAAAATGGCTAGAAACTATCTTTTTTGTAAGTGAATATATGACCAGAAACAACAAAGAAAGTTTTAAAGAAGAAAGCAGATGGGTTTCTTTGCTCAAGTACAAATATTGTTTTGCTAATGTTCCTATTATCTCCTTCCAAATATTTCTACTTCTCCTGCAACATTTTGGAAGTACATCCATTTCTTTAAACATATGCATAACAAAAGCATTCTTTCCACTAACTTTTATAAACATATTTTTGGATCTAAAACCCAGAGAGCTGCCTATACTGTATAGGATGTATTTTAGGCATCACAAAAACGCTCCCAACATGAAGGCTTTTCTGAAACTAGGCACCTTCTAAGATGCTTCACAGATCCAACCGAGATGGCAAGATAAATCTTTATTATACATAGAACAAATATATTATTCCTTGATTACACAAACATATTCATTAAAATTTTATAATTTAAAAATGTAAAAATATTAATTAATATGAATAAATTGTAATATTATTTAAAAATATAAACCTGGGATGGCTTGGAGGTGAGTAAAATATGCTGTAATTTAGTAAACTATTCCTTTAAAAGCAATAAATCTTGAAAGAACTGTTATTCACTTAGTGCTGGTAGCGAATATAACTGTATGAGATGCACATCAGCAAACCCTCACAGCAGACACAGAGAAAGAAAGCGAAAAAACAGACTAGAGGTGTGTTAGAGATCAGAGATGACAGGCGAGAGCCAATGAAGCGTCTATGCGAACACACACAGAAGAGGAAGGCTGACTAATACACATAACAGATCCAGTCGAGGACGTAAAGCACCACCAACAGGTGACTCTGAATGTTCAACCCTGCTATAAAGACCATTATTTCACTGACATATCACAAATGATAACTGGACAGTAGTGAAAGAGACATTAAGTTGCTAATCTATGTATGGATTAACCATCAGGTATATGAGGTCTGCCATGCTGTATCACTTAAAATCAATCATGTAAAAGGTAAATGCATGCTGTATTAATTAATTAAATAATTAATGTGTCTACTTAAACATAGACAGAAATAAAGGACATCATTTGGGAATCTTTAAGCTGCATTCTGTATCATTCATGTTTTGGATACAAGCTATTATAGTTATTATTAAAAGCCTTTATTAAACGGATTGTTATTAATGTCCATTTTCCACAAGTTGATATGAACCTTTAGGGGCTTAATGACAAAGTCTATAACATACTTTGGTTAAAATTTTTCAGTAGTCTAAAACAACACCATTTTTACCCTGTCAAAAACAGCTCTGTTCACACTAACCCATTTTGTTGCACGTCTCTTTAAATGCTAATGAGCTCTGTTGACTCCGCCTCTCTTTCCTGTGGGGTGACAAGCCATTCTTGAGACTTTTTACTTTAGCCACATGTAGCTGTGGAACTTGCTAACTAGCCCTTTGTCAGGAAAGACCATTTACAAAGATACATAAAAGCACTTTATACTCAGTTCAAAAACATAATCCACTGGGTTTTCAGCGGCTCAGGCAATCTGATCTCACGGCAATTCGTACATATTTTACGAGGTGGCTAATTCGTACAAATTCGTACGACCTCACTCGTATGAATTCATACGATTTTTTCAAAATCGTACGTATTTTACGAGTTGCCAATTTGTATGATTTTGTACGAATGACCTAAACCTAACCCCGCCCCTAAACCTACCCGTCACTTAGTTTTGAGTGAGGTTGGACGAATTAGTACAAATTAGCATGAATTTGGCACCTTGTACGAATATGTACGAATTGGTCGTAAGACTGTGTTGGCTCAGGTGTTGGGAGTAAATGACAACTACTGTGTTCATTATTACATCCAACAACAGAACAGGTCTAAGGTAAAACACCAGTGTCAATCAGCAATCGTGGGAGGGGCTTGTCAGTGTGATGTCACACAGACAGGGATCTGAGAATGGCTTGATATGAGAAAGATGCAATTTTTTAATTAGATGAAAAACAAACAAAAAAAAACAGCAGGTGGGTCTTTATCATTATTGGGAGGATGTGTACACACCCTGCCAAACACACATTTAAAGTCTGTGTGAAATCCAAATGAACTATATTTATTTTGTTAGCTCACATTGCTATCTTTGTGTTGAACAACCGTGCAAGTCACACAAAGTGTTTTTGTCTTTATAATCTTTAATCCAAATGTGAAAATGCTCCTCCTCTCTGAAATGATTTGATTTACTGCAATCCGTTTGCAGTAGTAAAAACAAGCCACGCCCTCTAGTTTACTCATTTAATATTTTGTTTCTCTTGGAAGTACATCAATATGGAAGTAAAATCGGATCCAAACATCCGGTTCACGCTGATTTTAAACAACTTGTAAAAGTACATGTCGCATCTGATGACATGAAAGGACGCATCCTTTCAAATTTAACATTACCTTACATAAAAAAAAAAGGTTTTTTTAGGGTTTAAGTTTTTTAAACTGACATGCATATTTGTGAAAACATTGACGTCACGTTACATGTTCTGACTACCGGAGTACATATGTGCACAGGCATGTAGTGTTTCTTTACAAAGTGACATTGCTGACTACTGGCCTGGCATGAATAATACAATATTTTAAGACAATTTTGTACACAAAGGAAAAACTGCCCCACCCTAAATTAAATAGATTTATTCCAGTCAAAATATTATTTAACATCACAGGTTACCTACTTCAACTTCAAAATGAAACTGTACAGTGTAATAAAATTTGCTGCAAGTCATTTAACCTTAAATGTTATTAAACTGACTTAAAATTTCAGCTGAATTTTGTGCAACCTAAAAAATAACATAAGGTGGAAATTGGCTAAATAATTAGTAATGTAAAAACATATGTTACTAATTGATGATTGCATTATTTACAGCTACAAATGAAATCAATATTTGACAGGACCAGTAGATTATTTCCAATGAAACCTCTTTTTATTAAGCCAAACTGTTACATCCTATGTCGGTCTGGTCTTGTTTTTCCCCCTGTCTGTGTATGTTTTGGTTTAGTCCTGTCTTGCCCTTATTTGGTTTTTCCTGTAATTATGTTCTCATTAGTTGATTCTGTCCACCTGCGTCCTTCCAGCTGTTCTCACTTTTCGTTATCAGTTTCTGTGTATTTAAAGCCCATGTTTCTTGAGTTCTGGATCTGGTGTTAATGTGACGTTACGTGAGTGTCTGTGTCACGCCCCTGCACTGTGTTTGTTGATGTTCTTCCCCATGTGTTCTCCGTGACCTAGTTTCTGTCTATTGTTGATTATGTTCAGGTGTGTCTTGTCAATTAACGTCATTGTCTGCCCTATTTAAGTTACGTTCAGTTTAGTTCTTGTTGTCGGTTCATTACATGTGTCTACGTTGTGTGTGCTCCCTGATCTGCCTACCTGTCTGTGTATATACCCGTTGTGAGTATTAAAAGAACTGTTATTTGAAGAATCTGAATCTTTGCTCGTCCTTCCAGCACAAGAACCGTGACAGTCTGTTAATCTGGGTTTTGTTGTTTGTCGCTGCCTCGTCAGCCTTTTGTTTTGTTACGTTTTGTTTTGTCAATAAACGTGGCATTCTGAACCTCCTCGTCCTCTGCTCTCTGCCCGCGCTGAGAGGTGCGGCTGCACTCATCACCACATCGGACCACGATTCGTGACACAAACAAGTTCATGGGATTCTGAACACACTATGATTTAACAGATTTACTGTGTGTTTATCATCCAGAAACAGATAAAAAGAAACGGCACAAATATTTGATATCTCTGGCACCACCTTAGCCAAGCAGTTTTAAACATGCATGCGACTCGATCAGTCCGTAGAGGTTACATTTTGGCAAAAACAAAAACATCTCAGTGTTTGTTAACAGTTTGGGAGGCTTGATTTGAGCTGGCCTCTGTCGTGTTTTATTATAGGAAACAGATGTTATATTAAAACTTCCTCTGGCAAATTTGGCACTTCCACACCTTCGAGATCATATTTCTTTACTTTGCTGACAGACTGTGCAAGCTAATGCAGCCTCCCGGCTCTATTTGTACTACTGACTTGGAAGTTGTTTACGTTGTATTCATAGCATTTTGATTGAATATACAGTATATGCAGTGGCTGGAAGGCACTATTTGTGGACTGAGTGTTTGAGAAGCACTGTTTGTTCAGCAGCATGCAGTTTAATGTGCATCAGGGTTCAGCGCGTGACCTTCATTTGTGCCGAAGATGCTGTTCCTGTGGATCTTCGTAATTGATTGTTTGACAGCTGTTTTCTTTTTTGCTCGCCTTTCAAAATGAGAAAGTAGCATGTAATTCCTCACACAGGACCAGCTGGACTGGTTTACAAATAAAAATCTGACCCAGAGAAAGAGACATACACCAACACATCAGAAATCCAGCTCAGAATTAAGCAAGTCTTTCTAGCTGATCTGTTTACAGTAAATTAACATTTACTTTAAGGCACTTCTTTGAGTAATGTCTTCTATGAATATTATGAATACCTTATTTCTTGCTATGTGTTCATGTTAGTTAATTATATTACGGTAACACTTTATTTTACGGTTACACCTATTAGTTGGTAATTAGCACACATACTACTAGAATATTAGCTATTTATTAGTGCTAATTAAGCACATATTAATATCTTATTCTACATCCCTAATCCTACCCAATACCTAAACTTAACAACTACCACACTAACTATTAATAAGGAGCAAATTAAGAATTTAATAACTTTTTTAAAAGTATAATTTAATAAAATTATTTTAATATAATTTTAAAGAGACACCTCTACAATAAATGGATGTAAAAAAAGAAAACAAGTATGCCTATTAGTTAAATAGTTATTAAGTTAGTTACACTTTATTTCGATAGACCATTTAGACATTCTACTAACTATAAGTAACTTTGTAACTACATGTCAACTAGATGTCAAATAATTCTCATTAATTCACAACTACATGTCTACTAACTCTCAGAATAGACTGTTAGGGTAGGTTGAGGGTTAGTAGAATAAGCTGACATATACTTATAAAGTTAGACATATAAAGTTTCTTATAGTCAGTATGTAGTATGTTGTGGACAAGTGGACTAGTGTTTGAAGATATTAGTCAGACAGTATACTAATACTCTAATGACTGCTAGTTACAAAGTAACTTACTGTTAGTAGAATATCTAAACTGGAGTATCCAAATAAAGTGCTACCAATACGTTTTTCTCCAAACAATATTTTCACACCAATATCATCTCACACAATGTAAAAAAAACCCTAAACTATGACGTTAAACCAAAACTATCCCTCAAATCAGCGTGAAAGATATTCTAACTCAAAATAATCACATGATCCCTGTGCTAGGAGACAATAAACACGCCAATTTAGAAAATAACCCATAACCCCTAAGTCTTTCAATAAATATCTGTTTTACAACCATTTTATCCTGAATTTCCTGTGCAATATGACCCAAAAGATTGACGTGTGTATGTGCTCAGTTTTGGATGCTGAACTCTCCCCTGTGAGCTTATCAAGGTCTGACTGTGATTCTGACCAGATGGAGAAATCAAATCACTCTGATACTGACTCTAATCTGACTGGACTTCAATTCCCAACTTTAACTGACATGACCAGAACTCATGTATATAGCAACAAACGTTTAAAACAAAAGGCTGCCACTGGGAGAAATAAAAAAAATATTCTGCAAGTATAACATGACTTGTTACAATGAAACTACAGATGCTTGTCAGGAAAAACTGAGTATAGGCTAAACAGTATGTCTAGTAGCTATTAAGAAATAACTCTGTGGTTGCTATTACAAAATAATTGCCTAGTAGCGATTAAAACAGTAAATACTGTCAGCTATTAAGAATTATAACTAGCACATCTATGACTTTTATTCATGACATTTTTACAACTAATCATTTCAATAACTTGGCAAAGTGGTTTTGAATCATTAGGTGCACATTATTTACAAATAAATGAGAATGTATTATAGGTCAAATTTATATGAAATTCTGTTAACTGAACTGTGTGTTTTTGACAGAGGACTTAAGTACATCTTTATATGTAATTTAATTTATTTATGATAACACTTTATTTTAGGGTCTAACTAGTTGCTTATTAGCATGCATATAACTAGAATATTAACCATTTATTAATAGTAATTAAGCACATATTAATGCCTCGTTCTATATGACCTTTCTACATCCCTAATCCTACCCAAAACCTAAACTTAACAACTATCTTACTAACTATTAATAAGCAGCAAATTAGGAATTTATTGAGAGAAAAGTCATAGTTATAGTGAATGAGTGCTACAGTTAATACTTTTTGCATGTGCTTTAGTATGTTAGTCATCAAAATAAGTGTCCTTCTTTAAAGCCCGACAAAAGATTATTCAAACATAATGATTTAAATTAAACTCTAATGTAAATCTTTTCATTTGACATCATTACAAAGTGCACTTTTTAAAAGCGTGTTAGTAAACACAGGAAAGTGTTTCTCTTGAAGTGCACTTAAGTCTAGCACTTATTTGAGACATTGCATATAGGATCATTGAGGTTGTTTGTCAGTTCTGATTTTAGCATTACTTAATTATAACAAGGTCATACATTACAGTAGGTTTGGGAACACTGAACAATGAAAAGCACATTTTTCATTTAAATGTATTCATCTGGCAGATGCTTTTTTTCAGAGTGACTAACAAATGAGCTGCAAGCTATTTATCCACTTTTATACACAATATGCAAAACTCTTTGTAGGGTCCATGCGACTGGACCCCAGTAATGCTGGAACATAACCTTCATCCACAAGTACTTCTTCTCCCTATTTTTTTTTCTTTTCTTGAGAGCAGCTGAATCTTACCTGGATGTCGTACAGAGCTTTTAAAGGTTCAACAGGTCTGGATGCTGGACCACTTCAACAGTAAAGCAAAATGTTTTGCAGACAACTAAGAAGTTGAACTGAATCTTTATGTCCACTGTTGCATAACTGAAGTGACAACAGAAACAATTTCTCATTAAATAATGTTAAAACAACAGTTTCATTCATTGCATGGATTATGAGTCAATGTTGATGCTTTTTGTAAATCCTCTCATTACTGTTTTCATGTGTGCGTCAAGCACTGCTCAACAGTATGTGCTTAAGTTAAAGTTATGCAGCTTGTAGGCTTACAAAGTTCTACTAAACTTCTTCTCTGTGTAATTCTCCAAATCTCAGCCATCTCAGCACATGATATGCATCTACCCCACAAACCTAATCCTACCCATCACATAGCATAAACACACCATTTTTGTGTATCTGTACCACGACTTTTCGTTTCATTCGACGTACGGTTTATAGACACTTTCATGAGACTGGGTAGACACAGCATAGTCTAGTCCACATAACAGTCTAGTCTGGCCAGGAAGGCAACAAATACAGTTCTAATGAAATTGCTTTGTTTTCATGAGGAGTATCATACATTTCATATCTAGGTTGGATGGAGAAACTATTATATATATATATATATTTTATTTTATTTTTTAATTAAGCTATTCAAATTAAAAATTAAGAACTTAAGTACATCATTATATGTAATTTTGGTAACACTTTAGCATAGGAACCAATTCTCATTATTGACTAGTTCTTTAGTAACATGTATATTAACATATATATTGTAACATATATAGTAACATATATATTACTAGAATATTGGCTTTCTATTACTATTTATACAGCACAAATTAATGTCTTATTCTGCATGACTATATTTTAGATCTCTTAATCCTTAAATGCCATACCTAAACTAACACCTACTTTACTAACTATTAATAAACAGCACATAAGGAGTTTACTGAGGCAAAAGTTGTAATTAATAGTTAGTTAATAGAGAGAATTGGTCCTCAAACTAAAGTTTTGGAACACCGTATGGTTAACGTGTTACTGCTGAATGAACTGACATGCATATGGGAAAATTAAAATATACTTGAATGCAGTTTCTACAGTACATTCAGCAATATACTTTAACTAGATTTCATATTCAAAGAACAGTAGGAAGTGTTATTATGGATTATGGAGTTGTATTTTGGTCAGAAGTAACAGTTTAAAGTTAAAATGCCTTAATTGATTTGTTTCTTAAAAACATGCATCTTTTGTCTTCTCCAGATGTTAACTGATTGAGTGCTGTGGATTATTGTGATGTTTGGACTCTCGTTCTGACGGTACCCATTGACTGCAGAGCATTCATTGATGTGACACTGATGCAGAGACACATTTCTACAAATCTGATGAAGAAACAAACTCGTCTACATCTTGAGATTGCCTGAGGGTGATGACATTTTCTGCTAATTTCCATTTTGGGGTGACATTAACAAAGATGAATAAATACTGCAATGAACTGGTCATTTTTACTTGATTTTAGTTAACATATTAAGCAACATCAACATTAACTGATGGGACCTTATTGTAAAGTGTTAATCATGGTGCAGCAATTATCAAGAACATACGGGTACACTGAAAAATGGGCAAAAGAAAAGACTGTGATTAGAGTAGCTGTACGTCCAAAAGTACTGATTATTACACAGACGTAACTTGACAAACTTTAGCGAATCCAGTGTGTTTAGTTCTTCCTCAGAAGTGCTGATTGTATCCACCCGGTACCTTGTAAACATGGCAGGAGGACTGATAAAAGACTTGTGTGGCCTTACACTCCTGTTAGTTGTGTGAGGCTAGCCAATCAGATTAGAGCTTGCCAGGTTGAAAAAGTACTTTCCAGATTTTAAATATCAGAGGGTCTGTAAACAGGCCTTGGGAGGATCATTGGCAAACCAACTGAGGCCGATAGCATCTATATTTAACAAGACAGACCAAGAACAGGACGGTCAGGTCAGTGTTGGCACAGGTTAACCACATGTACTTAGACTTTAGTCAAAGGCAAGTTCTAAACTAGAAGATCTAATGAGCTGAGCTCTATTGAGAGCATGTGTTAGCATGTGTGTGAGGCTGTTTGTTTGTGTGTATGTGTGTGTGAGGCAGACAGAGAGAGAAACAGTCAGAGAGCAATGAAATCTGAAGCTGATTCTTTCCAAATGGCCCAGCGAATCCAAGAAGCCAAAGAGATAAATAAGCTTTTCATCATCTTTTAAAGACCTTTGAGTTTCATCCACATATATCTCTCTGCGGTGACAAATGCCAGATGGACGTATGAACACTGATCTTATTTATCTGCCCTTATTTGACAAGAGGATTTATGCAGCCTGTTGCGTTTGGCAGTGTTGCGATGCATTCATATCAGGGGCATCAGTAAGGAAACCCCTTGAGAAAAAGAAGTACACTTCAGCATACTAATTATTAATTATTAGAGAAATAATTTAATATAAAAGAATGTACTTATGTGTGAACTCAATGTAACTTAATTGCATTGTAATTTTAAATAAACAAATGCATTAAATGAAATAAATTTATATTAAATCCAATATGAAATTTAGTTGTTGTTTTTTCAGCCACTTGTCTTACGTATATATTTATACTCTATGTTCTCATAATTACTTACAGTGGGGCAAAAAAGTATTTAGTCAGCCACCAATTGTGCAAGTTCTCCCACATATAAACATGAGAGAGGCCTGTAATTTTCATCATAGGTAAACCTCAACTATGAGACAAAATAAGAAAAAAAAATCCAGAAAATCACATTGTAGGATTTTTAAAGAATTTATTTGCAAATTATGGTGGAAAATAAGTTTTTGGTCAATAACAAAATTTCATC
>JAUMHE010000068.1:3779479-3789824 GCA_032359235.1 Enteromius mattozi
AAGAGCTAAAATTCCCCAGCACATCATTATAGTAAAGTATAAATCTGTCTGGTCAATGAAATCATGCAGCGGCTCTCAGGCCTGACGTAGCTTCTTTGCTATAGATTATATTATATGATATTAAAGAGTTCTTAATTTAGAAGTGGAAATCATTCTGTTGCCCCACACAATTAGAAGCATTTACGTCACATGAGACAGAGCTGTTCTGTGTCTCCAACAGCATGGCATTCATGTACAAACAAACTCTCTGTCCAGCTGTCAGCCAAATGACCTGCACTGCCCAGCATTTCAGTCTCTCCCTAGCAACCGTTAGTTAGCATTAGCTGTCGTTCTCGAGTCTGTAAAGAGTCAGTCTGGGTGCCTCAGGCTCAATTAAATCACTCTTCCTGTTTTCAGTGGTAGGATTGGTCCTTTTTTTGTCTAACATGGGAATT
The DNA here is from genome assembly GCA_032359235.1 of Enteromius mattozi. Taxonomy (NCBI): domain Eukaryota; kingdom Metazoa; phylum Chordata; class Actinopteri; order Cypriniformes; family Cyprinidae; genus Enteromius; species Enteromius mattozi. The sequence goes on from JAUMHE010000068.1 coordinate 3,779,914, forward strand.
CACATGTGAGCCAAAGTGTGGCTATACTGTAGGTTCCTCAACAGGGATGGTTCTAGGGTGAGTGGATATACGGGCTTAGCCCAGAGAATACATATGACTTCTTTTAAATAAAATATGTTTGTGTTGCATTCGCTAGGTGTCTTTATTTATTTATTTAAGTAAGCAATTATAAAAAAAGACGCAAGGCCCTGTACACTTATTTTAAGGAGATCTTGTACATGTATTTACACTGCACCTAGAAATTTCATAAATACTGTTATAAGATTGATCTTTTGAATATAACATTTGGAATATAGAAAATGAAAGACAAAAATAGAATGATCCTTTAAATATAAATCCAAAATTGCCAGTAGGTGGTGGCAAGTGAGTGGTTGATAAATTTAATTCTTCCATTCATTCAAAACGTCTGATTCATTCAGGAACAGAGTAGAACACTGTTCCCATTCTGTCAGTTCACTCGGTACAACACACGACAGATATCGCATTCTCACGCTATATGCCGAAGCTACCTTTATTTATGCCTGAAAGGTCAAAGACACATGGAGATGAGGGATTTTCTGGTGACCTTTTCCAACCAGGGCAAATCCAGAGGAGGTTGGTAGAAGCAAAAAAGTGAAGCATCCCTTCATTAATCTGCAATGAACAGTGGCATATTTGTTGCGGTGTAGTGGCCTGTGCCTTTTCTTACACATAAAAGCTCACATCTCTGTGGGTTCTATTTGACTCCTGTGCAGATATTAGTAAGAACATGCTTGCCACCTTATCTGGAGAGTGTGGCAGCACTCACATCTTGACTGAAGACTATGTCACCCCCACCCTCATGTTTCTTAAGTTAATAAAGCTCAAATGAGCGGGGGAAATCAGAAGTGTTGGAAACTTGCCTGAACGAGCTATGAATGCTTTCCTAGCACAACAGTCTCCTCATTGGGACATTTTGAAGAGGGATTTGATGTATTTCAATGCTGAGGAAGTTCAGGGGAAGACCAGTGTAGTCCAGCTGCACAACCAAGGATTAGGTCATCTTCCAGACCACCACCAGGAAAGAGGACAGGGAGGCTGGGCAGACACATACACAGCCTAAGCAGCAGACAGGGTCGAAAAAGAATAGTCTGCCCCTGAAGAAAGGTGTAGGAAAGGTGTGGGCAGTCCGGTCCCTAGTTCACAGGAGGGGAGGGAATGTAATTAGAAGCAGTCATTTTCTTCTCTTCACCGTCTTAAAATATAAACGCTACATTTCCTTTTGTGTTGCATCCAATAATATTCCTAGACAACTGAACATCGAATTAACGAGGGACGTAACAGGTTACTGTTCAATCGGGCTCCAATTCCCTGGGGAAAGCCCTTTTTGTTGTCAGAATTCCCCGGGGCAGGGTTATGTCTTGTATAGTGGTGCTGACCGATGCGTCACTACATGAAAAAGGAGCTCTGCACCAAGTATGGCTCTGGACCCTGTATGCATTTCCAACAGTGGAACTAAAAACAGACTTTAGCTTTAGCTCCTTGAGTTCTCTCCAGCGCTGAAAGCTGATCCGATATTAACATGGGTCCTACTTCTCGCCTTATCGGAAGATAATTCATTGAAAATTAACATTCATCAAAAAGAATGAAGAGTGGAAATGCGGTTGGTCAAGATAAGATACCAGTGGGGGCATGGAGATGCCTAGAAGCAGTAAAGTTTTTAACCAGGTTGTTTGATAAAATCTTGTGAGAGCATGCCTGAAGAGTTGAGAAGAAATGTACTGGTACCAATCTATAAAAACAAAGGAGATGTGCAGTGTTGCAGTAACTACATGGGTATAAATTTGATTAGCCACACAATGAAGTTATAGGAAAGGATAGTGGAAGCTAGATTGAGAGGAGAGGTGATGATCTGTGAGCAGCAGTATGGTCTCATGTCAGGAAAGCTGCGTGACATACCATGGCTCCAATGCTTGCTTTGAGAGTGTTGCAGGAGATGTATAGAGAAGGCCAGAGTTGCATAGCATGTTTGTGGATTTAGAGAAAGCTTATGACAGGGTGCAGAGAGAAGAGTTGTGGTACTGTATGAGGAAGGCGGGTGTGGCAGAGAAGTAAGTGAGGGTGGTGCAGGATATGTATGAGGACAGTGTGACAGCGGTGAGGCATGCAGTAGGAGTAACAGACTGGTTCAAGGTAAAGTTGGGATTGCGTCAAGGATCTGCTCTTAGCCCTTTCTTGTCTGCAATGGTGATGTACAGGTTGACAGATGGGATCAGGGAGGAAACTTTACGGACTATGATGTTTGCAGATGATACTGTGATATGTAGTGAGAGTAGGGAACAGGTGGAGATGAGTTTGGAGAGGTGGATGTAAGCACTGGAGAGAAGGGGAATGAAAGTCAGTAGGAGTAAGACAGAGTACATGTGCATAAATTGGAGAGAGGGAAGCAGAACGGTACAGTTACAAGGAGCAGATGTGGTGAAGGTGGATGAGTTTAAATACTTGGGGTCAGTTGTCCAAAATAATGGAGAGTGTGGTAGAGAAGTAAAGAAGAGAGTGCAGGCAGGGTGAAGAGGGTGGAGAAGAGTGTAGGAGTGAATTGTGATAGAAAGGTACCTACAAGAAGGAAAGGTAAAGTTTACAAGATGGTAGTATGGTTGTATGGCTTGGAGACGGTGGCACTGAAAAAAAGACAGAGCATATCAGAGGGACAGCGCAGGTAGGCAGTTTGTAGACAAAGTGAGAGAGACAAGACTAAGATGGTTTGGGCATGTGCAGAGAAGGGATGCAGGGTATGTGTTAGGAGAAGAGTGCTAAGAATAGAGCCACTAGGCAGGAGAAGAGGAAGACCAAAGAGGAGGTTCATGGATGTGATGATGGAGGACATTTGAATGGTTGGTGTGACAGAGGAAGACACAGAGGACAGAGGAAAATGGAGACAGATGATCCGCTGTGGTGACCCCTAATCGGGAGAAACCGAAAGAAGACTTCTCGCCTTATCTCAAGCCTTATTTTGTCCCACAGACATTTTCCTCTTGTTTTTTTTATCCGCCATTTCCATCCTTCTGTCGCTCGGCTTAACAAACGTCCATCCTGTGCACTGAGCACTCTCTCCTTCATAATATGAGTAGACACGACCCTTACTGCTGATTGGCTACAAGTTTGTTTTGGTACTTGACGTGGTAGTTCTCGGTAAAAATACAAACCCCAACTTTTACAATTAAAATTATTATAATCTCATCTCCTTTAAGCCATTTCTTAACTCATCCCTGCACACTGGTGTTTTCAGCATTGAGACAGGTCTGTATAACTCCACTACTTAAAAAACCCACCCTCAATCCATCTCTCTTAGTGAACTATAGACCGGCTTCCCTTCTTCCTTTCATTGCAAAAACACTTGAAAGTGCTGTGTTCAACCGAGTCTCTGCTTTTCCAGTCTGTTTTCAGAAGTGGACATTCAACCACTACAGCCTTGCTCTCATTTGTTGAAGCCCTAAGACTGGCAAGAGCAGATTCTAAACCTTCGATACTTATCTTGCTGGATCTGTCCACCTCTTTTGACAGTTAACCACCAAACAATTTTTTAAACCCTATTGGCAAAGGGCATCTTGGATAGGTCCTTCAAAGTGTCCAAGTTGCAACATCTAGCTACTGGGGTTCCTCAGGGCTCAGTTCTTGGACCACTTCTCTTCTCTGTCAACATGGCATCACTAGTTTGTTATTCAGAAACATGGCTTTTCTATCACTGCTATGTTGATGACACTCAACTCTACCTCTCATTCCATCCTGATGATCCAACAATAGCTGCTTGCATCTGAGCATGTCTAAGAGACATTTCTTGCTGGATGAAGGACCATCACCTTCAACTTAACTTTGCCAAGACAGATCTGGTTGTGGTTCCTGCAAATCCATAATTTCATTACAATTTACCTAAATTCATTACTTCAGACTTATGTGACTCTGGAAGCTTAAATTCTACAAGTGACCCGCTCATTGTGTCATCCCAAGAAGACACAAAAACACTGACTTTTACATTAAATGTTCCCTCCTGGTGGAATGACCAGCCCAACTCAATCAATTTCTTAATTATACAATAAACAAAAGCAAAAAAGGCCTCTAACACAAGCCTGCTTTATTCTTTTTCTATTCTGTTTTAATTATTGTATAACTTAAAAAAAAACCTTGTTACATGTACTGCATTAAGCTAACTGAGACTTGTCATAGCACTTTCATAACATTGCTCTTTTGGAGACTTTGACTGCTTCCATTGTCAAGTCACTTTGAATAAAATAGTCTACTAAATGAAAAATGTAAATGTAACTATTAATAAGCAGTAAATTAGTAGTTTTTTTGAGGAAAAAAACTCTTAAAATAGTTCTCCAATATTCCCTATTCTAAAGTGTTACCATCACATCATACAGTATGTCAATGACAGAATTTGAACTAAAGTTCTAAGAAATTTAACACAAGTAAGGTGTTCTAGGAAATGGCATGCTCTTCCACCCTGGTGATCTCTCTGCATGTCTGTGTTTTTCTGTCCTATAAAACCTTTTTAATGAAAACTTTCAAATTCAGGATTTAAAAGGCACCCAATTCTAAATGTTGCACAACACTGTTTGAGATTTACTTCAACACATGTTCTGAAATTGATTTCCTTTTTGGCTGATGTCATGAATTCTTACTTTTTCAAGCTATCCTCCAATCTTCTGTCATATAGAGACACTTTTAACTTTCCGATCAATTACCAATGGATAAAATTGCCATTTTTTGCCACTGAATATCCCGTTTTGCTCTGAAATGCATTAGATTTACATCACACATCATGTCTGATTTAGCTCTTGTCAATCAGCAGAAGTAATTCCAGTCATTACAAACCACACTTCATTTATAATTCAGATTCATCACATTAACATAAAGCTATTTGTCAGAAGCACATTTAATCCAAGCCGTTTCTCAAAATAGTAACCAAATTGAACGCAAGAACTGTGTGAATTATTTTTATGACCTTTCCCATTATCTCTGTAAAAATTTTAAAACCTCTATAAATTAATCACAAATTTGATTTAATAGACTGTAATAGCCAACACTTCTTTCCATTATAATATTGTGTGCATGAATGCCAATGCTCATGTTTTTTCTGCGGTTTTCCCCTCTGTCGAGGATCTGCTCCGTCAAAATTGTAAGAGAGAGATCACTGTAACCAGTGACCTAAAAAACAACCCGCAGTAAAAAATAAAGCATTGTAAAACACACACTTGTTAACCCTGCTGGGTACAATTTATCGGTTATTTTTTAAACAACTGTATTTATTTGATAAGCAGCTGAAAAGCTAGATCACATAAAGTGCTTTAAATATTATTTTTCTTACCAGTGTGTCTGCCAATGTCTTGATTGTGATTTTATGTAGCATATGGATCTTAATTACATCTGTCAGTCTGGGTAAGCCTTCACTGACAGGTTCACCCAAGCATGTGTCAGTCATCTATGTATTTGACGTTTTGCACATTCCTCCGTGAAGGAAGAATGCCTCACACGAAGCTCAGAGAGGAGTGTAGATCTGACCTCAGCCGAGTGTCTGTGTGAAGATCTCTGGGGCCGGATTTAATATGCTTAAGTGAGTAATGACAGTGTGTGAGTGCAACAGACGCTAGAATACACTCAACCTGAAGTCATCTGAGCGCCACGCCCAGCACCGAGCCACTGCGGTCACACGCCACCAAAATGAAAGACGCCAATTTATCTATATTCTGTCCACGGTTTGTGGTTCAAGCCTTGCTCAGCATCGGTCTCTGCTGACAACACACAGTAAAGCTGCAGCTCGGTTTAGAAGAGAGATTTATTCAATTAAACCAAAGACAGTACATTCAGCAACTCACCAATAAAACAGTAACACACAAGATCCAGCCTCAATTAAGTCAATAACAACAAACTAAACGGAAGATTACATTCAGGTAACAGCACAGACAGAAGAGCACAGCAGCCCTGTGAAGTCCACATGTTAGTGTTCAGAAAACAACATTTATCCTCTAGACACATGATCAAGGACGTTCCCGTTCGGTAACATGGTCCCATCTACAGGTAGAAGCCGAGTTAGCTGTGATGGTGGCGTTACTGACTGGTTTGTTCAGTGATGTAGAGGAGGACGAGTTCTCGATCTGTGTCGCCTGTGAATGAGAAAAGCAGTAAACGCTGGTTCAGATGTTTGAAGTAGTGGTTGAGTTCTAGGTCTGTGTGCAGTAGTTGTGAATCATGTGACTTCTGTTTTGCTTGTTCTATATGGCAACAGCATCTGCAGACTGTGTCCCAATTGTGTAATTACCTGTAACAGCCAAATATATTTGGAATTACACTGAAGTGAAAATAAACTGAACCTGGAGGCTAAACACAAGCAGCATGAATCTGGCATTAATCTACCAGAAACAGTAAAGAGCGCTCATACGGCACACTCTTTCTGAACACGTTTGAGGCATAAGAGCATGAAGCTGTTCTTGTACACTAGAAACCCAACAGTATCATAACTGATATGTGAATTTCTAATCTAATATAATATTATACTGAAAACATACATATGCAATTTTTGTAATTTTTTTTTTTTCATAAGTCAGGCTTTACAGGGTTAAATATTAATGTTGCATTAAAAAAAAACAACATACCTTTGCTTTAGTAGTTGATCATACGCTTGACAGCCTCAAAGCACTTCCACTTGTCAGGGATGTAAAAGGGCTCAAAGATGTGAGGGAAGGGTGTATCATACCCACAAACTCTGCTGATGGGAGCCTCCAAGTTGAGGAAACACTCCTCCTGCAGAGAACACAGACAGCTCCATTAACATTAATACAAAGAAATGTTCCTCTCAGAACCCATACAAAGGGTGTCAAAGGGGGTAAATACTTATGAAGTCAATTATTTTCACATTGTAGAAATCTGATTTCACTTCTATTCCACAAAAACTCAGAGGCTTCAGAACGTTCATAAAGAGATTACGAATCACAAAAAAAAAAAAAAAAAAAAAATTCACTCAATGCTTTATATGATCACCAACGCACATACAGTATACAGTATATAGAGCTCATCAAATATGGTAAACAGAAGCTTAAACATGCTTGTTTGTTGTCAAAGAACCAACAGGTTTAAAATCACTTGATTCAATGTCTTTTTCATCTTGAAGCTTAAAAGTTCTGGTATACTAGATTTTTTTATTGGAAGGTTGTTTTATATTTGTGCTTTCATTTGTGTACTGAAATAATTGTGGGAAGCTTAATGGTGGTGATGTTGAGGTCATGTGACTTTACCGTATTTTGTTCTGTAGTCTCCCTCAGCATCTCATTCTGGTGATTTTATTTAGGCTTCAAAACCAACATTGTGTTCATTTGTGAAGACTATCTTCTCATAGACTTTTATTGGTCACAAAGTTTAGTTTCTGCAATAATCCAAAGACAGTGGAAAAAATCTTGCTGGGTTTTGGTCGATTTAACCAGACATAGTCAAAGTCAACGCTGAACCAAAGAACATGACCTGAATATGGAGGAACAAGAAATGAATTACAGCGTCCAAAACAAGAGCAACATGATCAACAGCAACGAATGGAAAAATCTGGATTTTGTCCTCAGTCATGACCCCAAAGAGCAGTTGGTTTCTATTTAAGCAGCTTATGGAGGACTATAAAGAAGGTAGCTAGCACCAAATGCAAATGGATTGCCAAATAACAGAACACTACACTTATTTGCACAGAACCATCAAAACTTGTGCATCAGAAAAAAACATTAACAGAGTCCAATGTATCCCCTCAAACAAAGCCAACGCTCAAATCTACTGTCTATGAAGACACCTCCAGCTCTTGATGGACACTCACTGTCCAAATACGAACACGGAAAACGCATGAGCTAAGCATAAAACACGTCGCACTTTGGGCGAACTCCTTCGTCTGCTGGCGTTTTCTGAAGTGGCTACAAAAGAGCGTCAAGCTTCGTTAAAAAGGCTTTGTGCTTGCCTTACATGACTGCCTGTATAAACACAAAAATGTGTTTCGGATTTGCATTGGGAGGCAGTTCCAGCTCTGTGGAGAGATGTCAGAAAAGGCTCTGCAGGTCCTGGATGCTGGAGTCCGGTCCGCCGCTCAGCGGTCAGATCCAGCCTGGCACCCTGCTGCTCGGCTGCACATAATCACCGCTGTGGGATTTGATGTGGCCAGCGAACCTAGTGCTTCTGCTGCTCAGAAATAGTTTTATCTACACAGGATGAATCTGAATCTGAAGCGTGCGGTTTGTAATGATGGAGTGGACTCCAGGAAAGGACACATCAGGACATCGGCTGATAGACAGAAGTTAAACTTGGATGCAAAGCGTTCGTTCGTTTCAGTTCGCTCCAACACGTGCGTGCAATGCAGCAAAACAATATGCTCTCAAACGCTTGATGTTTTTGGCATTTACGTTTGTTCATTCATGTTTTCCATCCTCTCTTCCACCATCACGGCTAGGATAATAGAGGATGTTATTGAAAAAGCAGCATAAATCAAGTTTAGTAGTAGCCCACGAATGTAAACATACAGCAAACCAATCTAAAACCATCTAAAGCAAGACATATTTTAGGGGTTAAAACCCATTTGGCGGCCTGAATCACCGCAATTCATATTTAGTAAATTACCCTCAGTTTTATAGCCAGGGGTAATTTGGAGTCACTTTTTCTTAGTCTCAATGTGGAGGAGTGCACCTGCCAACCTGGATCATGAGAACAGTAGAAACCTCTAAATACTCTTACTGGAAATTCATGAGAATAGACGTGAAGTCAAGCCAATGCATGTGGACTAAAAACACGACTGAATAACCTCAGCGTCACCAACATATGAGAAGAGCATCATTATATCATTAACTTTAGTGTAATTATAACTCAAAGTAAAAACAGGCAACTTGCTTAGTTGTTATAGGATGTGCAGATACATATATCTGTACATGTGGCTTTATACTTGTTGCAAAAATACAGTAAAACACTTAATGTTTGTTAGTCTGATCGCTGAGTATTGTGAGTGTTAATTCCTCTACGAAGCATTTTCCTTGTTCCCTGATTTAGCCTATTCCTTGTTTTCCAGTTCCCATGTTTTCCTTGTTTCATTGTGTTCTTGACCTTTGACTGTCTAGTTTTTTTGATTGTTTGCTACCTGCCCTGACCCTTGCTGTGTTATCGGACATACTCTTTTGCCTTTTGACTGGATTGTACAGTTTACTGGTGTTTGAGCACGTCTTGTGAATAAAGTTTTGCACTTGGATCCCCACTCGAACCTCAGTCCCCTTCCTAACAATTATCAATGTTGAATGTTTTATGGAAACGGTGATGCATTTATTTTTCATGATTCTTTGAATAATAGAAAGTTCAAAAGAACAGCCTTTATTTAAAACAGCAATCATTCGTAACATTACAAATGTCTCATACTGTCACTTTTGATCAATGCATCTCTACATAAAAGTAAAATATAAACCAACCTCAAACTTCTGCGTAGTTTATATTGACACAAACATACACATGCATCTATATATACACTGTATTTATTTATATATACACTGCCTCACAAACACAAAAATATCTGGCTTTCAGAGTGGAAACAGCAACAGCCGCAGATTAGAGAGTATTGAAAGACTAGCGTGATAGGAAATGCCAATATTACTGACCGTGAGAGCCAAAAAAGACAATTGTTAGGAGCGCATTTGAGCCCAAAGCCATATGAGGAGAGACGCTCTCAAAGCAGTGTTAATTTCGCTGAAGAATAGTTTTCGTCATGATGTTCGTCAACGACATTTTTTTCACCGACGAAAACGAGACGATAACGAATGAAAACTAATTTCAAATAACAAAAACTGTGACGAAAATCTATTGACATTTCGTCAACAAATAAAAGCGATTAATTCAGAACGAATCTGCTGCGTGGTTTGGAGGTTAGATGCGTACATTGAACCGTATTA
>JAUMHE010000068.1:3789924-3800996 GCA_032359235.1 Enteromius mattozi
TCTTGCCGATTGGTTGGCCGAAGTTTGTTTTTGCTTTGGTGCACATCCTGTGCCCATAGTGTTTGCAAGATTGCATAGAGCACCTTTAACTGGAGAACTAGCAGCAGTAAATCATCTCCAGTCACTCAGAGTCACTCAGATCCTTCGACACGACACACCAATCTGAAACCCTGATCTCAAAGGCCGTTTTTAGACAATCATTCTGAACTTCATGCTATTTTTTGCTTGATAACCGGGTCAGCGTTAGAGCATGTCAGAAGACTTCACTGTCACAGAGCAGAGCCATTAGATCATCCCAGCACAGGAACCAATGTCAGGACTGGATATTTCTTATGTTTTTACCCATGAGCTTCTGCAAATCAGAGCCTCAGAATCAGAAATGATTTGTTATGTCTGCCTTTTAAATCACATTTCCTAAATATGAACTCAAGCAGACATCAGAATGCAGAACTGCAATATGAATTTACCGAAGCTGAATTAAAAATGGAATGAAGTTCTAAGAAATTCATTTAATTATACATACACATACACTCACATATATTTAATGAACTTTCAATTGGTAGAGATGTGCTCCTATTACCTTTGATTTGTCTGTCCATTTATTCATGTGGAAGTAGTATGTAAGTTTACATGAAAAATGTGTTGTATTCAATGTAATTATGAATAAATAGGTATTAAAAATGTGCATTAAAGGTGCAATGTAAGAGAAGTATAGATTTTTTCATTTGTATTGTGACATACATCTGAGTAAAACTGATCATTAAAGAAAATACATGTAGGGCGGGACTGGTTCTACACTTCAGTTATTGTTCGGATGAAGAGATGCGGGCGTGGCACTTGCAGGTTGTAAGGGGCGAGGTTTGAATAGATTAAATGGTGACACTGTACCTTTAGACATTCTACTACCAGTAAGTAACTTTGTAATTACATGTCAACTAGCAGTGAGAGTATTAGTAGACTGCCTGCTGAATATCTGCTAACACTTTATTTTGATGAATTTTTCATTTCAATCCAACTTTAAGCTAATGAAACTCGTCGGCTGTGTGAACTGCAATTCAAGAAATTCTTCTCCAATTCAAATCCAGTGTGCTAATTCACTTTCAAATGAATTCAAATTCACACTCCTGATATGGAACCCTTCACACAAGATCAGATGCCGCTTGAAACATGCTTGCATCATAAATACACTCAACACTAGAGAAGAACACTAGCCACAAACTCCTTCACACATCTCTCTCACACACACACTTACTTACATTCCAGGAGAATCTGGCTGCTTTATTCATACACAGAGAGCGAGACAGATGATATTGAATATAATTCCAACTATTCCATGGAGTTGTCCAGGAACACAGAGATCAATGTGAAAAAAATCCCTGTTCCAGGTCCTGGTCCAGGAATAACAGTGAGCTGTCACAGCCTCAGCTTCTGTTAGATCCTCTGCTCAATGATTTCAGCTTCTCTGCTCTGTCTCTACTGTGATAGAATAACACAACTAGGCTTTTATTATTTCTACAGAAATTGTGAGTGGTGTTTGCCTCTGAAAGCTCTGTCAGCACAATGACAAGCTGCTGAGGGCATCTAGCAGGACGTTACTTTATGCAGTTACCCTTTCTACAGTGTTGTGGGTGATTTTGAACCTATGCGTTTGCTAAGTTGTTGGCATGTAAAAATTGCATTTTAGCAACAGAGAGAAAAAAAGTGTTTAAGTACGTAAGTCATATCGGTGTATAGGTTGCATTTTATTACACTTAAAAATGATGTAAAATACCATCATATTGTGGTTGAAAAAAAATAGTGCCTTTCAAAATTTAAGTTTCAAGTAAAAATATACAAATAAATCCCCTGAAAATAAACAAATAGATACATAAATGTGTAGTTCAGTGAAATAACAGTATTGTAAAGCTGCAAAGCTGACATCAGGACCAAATGAATGGGTTCATGTTCCTCTAATGAGGATCCAAATGTTTCCAGGTTCACAATGTAATGTTTGGTTGCTAAACTATTATTTATTATGCAAGCCTGTACTTCACTAATGTCCCAATATCCACATAAAATGAAACCAACCTTAATTGCATTACATGGTACTGTATGTTTACAAAAAAATTACTTGCATTCAGGAACATACTGTAATTGTTGACAGTACTTCAATTTTTGGCTTTAATAACTCTTTAAATACAATAGAACACAGTTCTTGTTTTTCAGAATTTGTCTTGAGGAAAGTAACTTGTGGTTTTAAATTGAGACATTATTTCAAGCTGGATAGCAGTGCAGGAAATACTGTATTTTAGTATGATTTTCTGTTCACAGTGACAGAAGGATGTATAAGCTATATTCTTGATTACTAATAATTAACTAAAAAGTAGTTACCTAAAATCCTTAATATTAAATAGTTACAATAGTTCTTCCTATGCTACTGAAATGAGAAACTAGCTGAAATCTTACTGATAATGTTAACGATGACCGAAACTAGGGATGCACCGATCCGGATCGGCCGATATGTATTGCGCGTTTTGTCAGTAAAGCCGGTCCTGTAATCAGCGGTAAATGCCATCACAGCCGTTGTTCACTGACGAGCTGCACAAAACCATGTTCACTATCAGCGTGGATTTGCACAGCTCGTCAGTGAACAACGGCTGTGTGTAGTATATACACCTGACGGCGTGTCCAGACCGCTCACAGGTGCTTTAACAAACCCTGACGTCAATGGAAACGTGACTGATGTTTGTGTTTAAAGCCTGGGCCTGCATCTATGCATGGACCTATCTCTTGAGAAAATTTCCACCATCAGCACGAGCTTGCCGAGGCCCGAGACACTCATGAATGTGAACACGACAGGTCAGCACATACTTGAACTCAGCAAGGGTGCATTAAATTGATCAAAAGTGATAATCTACAATGTTAGATGTATATTTTAAAAGAATTCTGTCCCTTTCAACTTTCAGTTCATCAAAGAATCCTCAATAAATGTTTCCGCAAAAATATAACTGTTTTCAGCATTAATAACATTAAGATATATTTCTTGAAATATTTTGACTCTCAATTTGAATCCACAAAAAAAAAATAAATAAAAAATAGGCTGACTGGACCTTGACTAATTACTAGTTGCTCAGACTATCATTTTCTCACCCTCAAGTAGTTCCAAACCTGAATTTCTTCGTTCTGCCAAACACAAATGAAGATATTTTGGTTTGGAATTATTCAAGGTTGAGTAAATGATGACAGAACTTTCCTTTTTGGGTCAACTATTCCTGTAAGTTGTAGCGTAAAAAAGCAGAAAATAATCAGTAATGAAATGCTTGTCTATCCTACTCCATCTGTAAAGCATGACATCCACAGGAGTGTTGACTGGCCATCAGATTCTTACCTGAACCGTAGAGCTGATCTCAGCAGCGAATCCTCCGGTCACCGGAGCCTCGTGACTGATGAGCAGCCGACCCGTCTTCACCACTGACTGGAAGACAGAGAACATGAGCTGTAAGTCTATTGTAAATCAATTAGAATCATGGAAACATGCACAAGCCTCCACATTTCATCTTTACAGGCAATATTGTATGAGTTCCAGCCCCTGAAACCAACTAAACATTAAATTTTTTATTTTTTATTTTTTAAAACATTTTTATAACCCTACATCTTTCACATTTCATACCAAACAAGCTGAATTGTTCTGAATTACAACACAAAGAGTAGGGTACACAAATTCACAAAACATTGGATTATTACAGTTTGAGTAACTGTAGTTTGATTTGTTTTCAGGACATTTCTAAACCCAACCAACTAAAGGTTAGATCTTCAGAGAGTCAAAACAAAATGTTGAAACAATGAACACAAAAACCTTCCTGGAAATGTTGCAAGTCAGATTAGCTTTGTTTACATACACCAAAATTACCCTCGACAACGGAATTAATAGCTCAACTGGATTAAAAATCCTTAATGCAAAGACCTCACATGTTTCAATCGAGCTCCATCTGAATGAAATCTAAACTGTATAGAAAGGAACAATGTAGACCTGAGATAATTCGATCAAAAGGGAAAAAAGCTAAGTATGCAAACACCTGAATCATCTCACTCCGATTCAAAAATACCTTCTTACCAACATTCATATGGTTATTGGCATCTTATGAGTTGTCAGTGAATGAAACTGAATATTTACTAAGCATTTCTTCAAAATACAAAAATGCATTTGAAAACAAATATGAATACATCAATTTTTTTTTAGAGTTCATGCAAACAAACCTTTTCTGAAATTGGATTAAGTTCATTGAAACTTGATGAAAATTGCATGTACACTCTTAGAAATAAAGGTGCTTACAAGCTTCTTCACAGCGATGCCATAGCAGAACAAGTTTTGGAATCATTCAGTCAAAGGTTCTTTAAAGAACCATCTTTTTCTTACCTTTTTTAATCTGGAGAACCTTCTTTTGCCACAAAGTACCTTTTGTGAAACAAAGGTTCTTCAGATGTTAAAGGTTCTTCGTGGAACCATTTAGATAAAAAAGGTTGTATGGCATCGTGAAGCACCTTTATTTTTAAGAGTGTACATGTACCTCTTGTCGACATGAGCACTGCAGCTCATGTATTTGAACACGTGGCAACTGCATTTATTAATTAGTGCGGACTGAAAACACCATTTGCTGCTGATTATGAATTTTGTTTGAAGTTCATACTTCACTGTCAATGGTCATTATGACTTGAGCCAAACAATCTTTCTGTTAGCCCAATCAAAATAAACAGCAGGTTGCAGCTGCAGAGCACTGACCAAATATCAGATTCTTAGAGATATGAAACTGACAGATCTTGCTGCAAAGTCAGCTCTTCAAAGAAGAAAAACAGGTGCAAAACATTATAACATTATAATAGGACTCATCCAAACGACTGTGATGAGGCATTTCCTGCAGAAACATCATGGTTTGTTCTGTAATCTGAGTAATTATATAAAAGCCTCACATTTTATTGAGATAAAAAGGACTTAAATGTTTGCCATTAGACAGTTACGCATCTGCTGAGAAGAGTGAGATGAGGTCCGGATGTTGAGCTGGTAGATTAGACACACAAAGACACAGAAGAAACTACACCTGCAACATCCACCGACTTCAATGTGTGAGCCACGTGTGCTGACTGCTGTAATTAAAATCTTAATTCTAGGCATCATTGGTACATGTTTGATTGATCTGTCAAGTACTCAAGTAAACAAACAGGCTGCACATGATAAGAACAGACTATTTGACAGAATGTCTTTAAAAGCTGAGATGCCATGAACCTCATTGGAAAAGCAATAAGTTGCAAACCAAATGCTTTTCCAGTGGCCCAAAGTGGCCGCATGTTTGACTGGACCTGTTGACCTCCCAGATCTTGCCGTTTTAACCCACCATATACATCTTTAACATTCAGATACAAGGATCTTCTTTAGTTTGAACATTCCATACACAAGCCTGAAAGTTGCATAGGGCCCCAAACCACCAGGAGGCTCTTGCTCTCAAAGATGGCTGTGCAATTAGAATTTTTATCCAATTTTATACGATTATAAAAACACTATATCACATTCCATTTCTTCCCTTTAAAACAATGAGCTGTTGCCCTTCCTACGTTACATCCAAACTAGTCAAATCATTTGATGGGACTATTGTAATATTCAGTCTCCTGCCAGATGTTTCTTTACGAAATCAGGTGTCCCAGCACCAAACTGAGTGTTTTGAACAGTGCAAGAGATGCTGGGAAATGCTTTTGGAATGTACTACTCTGTGATGTAATAGTGTGGATAAGCATCACCGCTACAGAAGATGATCAATGCCTGCTTGTACAGCGCTACCTGTTTAGACCCGCCCACCGATTTACACATGTAGTGTTTACAAGAGAGGCAAAAGAGCATGTCTATATGGAAATCAAATGTTAAAGATGCCCAGAAGACAAGTCTTTGAAATACCTTCCTTCTGATCCTAATGTCACGAAAGAGTGGATGAACCTTATTTTTAATGCAGTTTTTATTATATGATCACTATGAGTATGAGTTTCTCAACGCAGTGCATATGCACACTTTAACGCATTTGACGTAATCAGCCTTGTTTACATCCGGGGGAAAGCACTGTGCATGTACATAATCTACATAATCTGTTTACACCTAGAGGAAAGTGTACGCTTACATAGTGATACTCTCTAAAATGGCAGAAGACGCAAGTCAGGAGAGAAGAAAGGTATGCTGATGATATGCTAATTTTGTTTTCTATGCGCAAAAAAAGTATTCTCCTAGCGTCGCTAGGTTGATCCACTGATGTCACATGGACTGTTTTACCAAAGTTTTTACTATGTTTCTGGATCTGGGATCATTTCAGTTGTATTGCTGTCTATGGAGGGACAGATAACTCGGATTTCATCAAAAATATCTTAATTTGTGTTCAGAAGATGAACGAAGGTCTTATGGATTTGTAATGACATAAGGGTGAGTAATAAACAACAGAATTTTCATTTTGGGGTGAACTAACCCTTTAAAGGGGACTGAGGCGTCATTGTCCTACATACAATGTTTCTTATATCTTTTTCGATAAATGACTCTATTTTTCATATTACATGGCTGGATACTTTCCCAAAAGAAGGTAGAGGCACGTATTTCCAATAAACCTGGGTACGAAAGAAACGTTGGTCCTCAGGCCATTTTCTATGCAAGCCACTCAAGACGGAGCCAAACACAGACAAGTATAAGCTACTTTGGTCTTTAGAAATGCACTTAGTGTATCAAACTATTCGTATTGGTGAGTTTTTACTTAAATGCAGTTAGCTTTGTCTTGTAAACAAAAAACAGTTAAGAAAATATATCAAATGTTTGTCATTACATTAGATCAGTGCATTTGCTCTAAAAAAGTGACAGAAACCTGCTGTTAATCAAACAACAAAAGAAGCAAACCTTCACTGCTTTTCACTTTAGTAAATTTAATAAGAATCAATGAATATTTAATTAATACAGTGAAGGTTATGCAGTGTTTCAATTTATTATGTTCAGCAGGCTAAACTATTTGCTTTATATCTTTTCTTCTATTTTATTTGTCCTATTTTCTTTTTTAATTGTATTACTGACTGCTGTTTCTTGACAGTAAAAGGGTTAATAGTCATTTTGGGGTTTTTATTAACACACTGACAGGGTCCTCCTGGTTTTTCAGGGCCTAGGACTGCCAATCTAACCCAATCTTTGGGCTGGAGTGGTTGTAGGATTAAATCCTGAAACACTGTGCAACTACCACTGTGCCCTTCCTTCAAATAAAGCTTCTTTGTCTGGCATTATTGGTTCTTTGACTAACTTTCAAAGTCCTTCCAGTCCACAAAAGGTTCTTTATAGCGAAAAAAGGTTCTTTATATGTTTTAAAATGTTCAACTTAGAAAAAAAGAGAAAAGGTTAATTTGGCAAAGAAGAAAACTCTTTGGAACCTGTATTTGAGTGCTGAGTAAAACACTGCCTGTGGTTACTTTGGACTTGACAGATAAACAAAGAATAATGAATGATTTAATAATAATTCCACACCTCATAACCAAGTTGGTGATATGTCAGAAACTCAGTCACTGAAGCTGTTTCTGATGCCTTAGATGCCAGCGGACTGAGACGGGCACAGCGGCAGAATCTCGAGACTGTGTGCTAAAAAGGGTGTGAGATTTCGATAAGAAAAGCAAGAACGCAGGGGTGTGACCAGAGGCTTTTTCCTACGCCTGTCCCACAATGCACACGTTTTATTGTTGTTAACTGAATGAAATATAAATGTCTTTTAAGACAGACCTGGCGAGGAAAAGCGGTGACTAGATTCAGATATCTTCAGACCATGAACATATTTGTCTGAAGTATATTAATGCACAACACGTGGCCAACACACTGCAGGTGATCTGTTTGCTGAACATATTTAACTTGCATTAGTGTGGAAGTAACAAACCTCCGTACTCGAGGGGGTGATAGACTGTCCTTCAAATGCCTGTACTCTTAAACCAGATGCTATTCAGGTAGCTAGATATATAAACATGTCGACGCCTTAACGATCTTGCTCAGCACGATTCTTCAAACTGTTGCTCTGTCATGTGAGTAATTGATCCGAAAGAAAAAAAAAGACCAGAAAAATACAATATACAATAATGTTTACAATACGCCTTTTTGCAGCAATGCTAATGAAGATAACTGTGTTGTGTTGTAAATATCAATCTGTCCCCACTTCAGATTTTGTGTTTATACACAAGACTGTTTCAAACCTTAGAAATGAACTCGCATTCAAAGTCTGAATTTGTTTGATGTTTTTGAAAAAAGTCTTTTGTTCACCAAGGCTGCACATATTTGATTAAAAATACAGTAAAAAAGTTTCTATTGTATTATATTTTAAGTTTTATTTTATTAAAATATAGAAAAATATTAAAAAATTTAAAAATAAACCTTCACATTGTTATTTAAAAACACAGACAAAAACATGTAAAATTACCAAAAAATAAACTAAAACACTGAAATGAAAATAAGTAAATTCAAAATATTAACAAAAAAGTAAGTTTATATATTTATACACTGTACACATAATATTCAAAGAATATAATATTCAAAGAAATTATTTTGGTAAAATGATTTTTAAACTCAGACCATATGAGATATAATTCTTTCTTTCTTTCTTTTTTCTAGTTTTGCTTGTTTTAAGATGCTTATTAACCCTTTAGTTCATGAAAATGTTGTGCAATCAGTTTTAGGATAGCATGTGTACATCATGAAATCCAGTCTAAGCAAGACTCATGTTACTTATTACATGCATGCATACAGTACATTAAAGCAGGATTTTATTTGATGTTGTGGGAACCAGACTCTGGCTATTGATTTGACTTTCTTGTTATGTTGGATTGGATGCTGGCAGATCTCAAACCACCAAATGTTATTTTGACAAAATAAGGTCGAGAAGGTAAAAAGGTCAACATCCATAATGAAAGCTCACCATGCAGCAGAATAGCTTCATATACACTGGCCACGGAGTTAAATGAGTCCGGTCAAAGTGATGTGGCACTACCTTACCCCATCAACCCGGTCATCAGCGGAGTTAACAGAGCGTCCAGGAAAATCCTGAAGAGGCACAGCACATACCGCAGATAGTTCAGACACAAACAACCGACTGTTATTACTGTATCCCGGGACGGAACGTCACTTCCCTGGAGTGAGAGTCTCAATGACCGCCTGGTGGTTTTCCAGAAATGCCACTGTGACGTATTGGATACGCTAATGACAAATGACTCAGTTAATGAATGCTATGAGGTTGAATAATATCACAGTGACACAAATGAGGTGCTTTTCCTACTGCAATGATATTATCCAATCCCAGCAGTGGGTGTTGATTCAAATGATAAAAAAAAAAAATAAGCGGACTTAAAGTAAAACAAGTAAAATAATACGCCAATGTGCGTCTCGACCCATTTACATGTGACGCAAGGCTGCAAACACTTCTCAGGGCTGCTGTAGATGCCTCAGAGCAAACAGACAGCAAATAACAGCCACACCACACTTTTACTTCACTGGGTCATTTAGAAAACATGAGTGTTTGACGTCAGAAACTCTTTTGAAAGAAGTCCCACTTTCACAAAAGCTGCAATAATACAGTCATTTTCAGAAATAGTATTACAATTTAAAAGAGCTGATTTCTGTGTGATTAATATCTGTGTGATTGTGTGTTAAAATGTAATTTCTGTGATCAAAGCTGTTTTCAGCATCATTACATCAGTGTCACAATCCTTCAGATATCATTTTAATTCATGGTTTTCACATGTCGTCACACTCTTATTAAAGGAACAGTTCACCCAAAAAATGAAAATTCTGTCATCATTTCCTCACCCTCGAGTAGTTCCAAATCTGTATGAATTTCTTTGTTCTGCCGAACACGAAAGAAGATATTTTGAAGAAAGTTTGTAACCAGGCTGTTTTGGTCTCCATTTACTTCCAGTAAGGAAGTAGTAGGGACAAAAAATACTATGGAATACACTCTTTAGTATCCCGCTGTCACCTGCCAAGACCAATTCCCTGCTCACACACATACCCTGTCTGTTAAAACAGCCTTCAAACGACCAGGAAAAACAACTCAAGGAAGAAAACTAGGAGTACAAACACAGGTCGAAAATTAAGTCATACTGTTTTGTCTTTATGAGGTTCCAGTGGCATTTTAAAACACGTCTCTGTCTTCATGAACTGAAGAGACAACTTAAGCTAATGTGTTGACAATTAACTACGGCCTGCGGCGCAGATGATGATTTTATTGTCCAATGTGCTGTGCGTTTGACAGATGAATGTTTCTCATTGCCTCTCGGATTCAGAACGCCATCCGTCTAAAAAGGACTGAGCTAGTGGTCAGCGCTGTCAACTAACTGCTTATTTACTGCTGACCTCTCAACACCAGCAGTTCAACGCACTCATTACAAACACTGCCTGACCCGAGACACGACACATGATGAATACAGAGAACAGGCTTTTCTGGGACGCTCAGACTCTCTCTTTACACGAGACACGCAGTCATTCACATTTTTAAAAGTGACTTTAAATGTATAGTTAACCCAATAATGAAAATTTACTGGAAATGCCCTCTTCCAAGATTAGAATGAGTTAATTTCCTCATCAGATTTGGAGAAATGTGTCTCTGCATCACTCGTTCAGCAATGGATGCTCTGCAGTAAATGGGTGCCGTCAGAATAAGAGCTGATAAAAACATCACAATAATCCACACCACTCCAGTCCATTAATTCACATATTGTGAAGTTTTTAACTTTTAACAGTCCATTGTTTCTGACTAGGGTTGGGTACGGTACCGTTATCAGTACCTGAAATTCGGCACCGGTACCCAACAGTGCCCTTTTTTTCCTCTGTACTTTACTCTTTGTGTAATAACAAAAACCTTTATTTCAGTGAAAATTAAGTCCATAACTCTCAATTTGAACATTTTGAACAATATTTTTTTCGGAAAATAAGTATTTGGTCAATAACAAAATTTCATCTCAGTACTTTGTTATATGCCCTTTGTTGGCAATGACAGAGGTCAAAGGTTTTCTGTAAGTCTTCACAAGGTTTTCACACACTGTTGCTGGTATTT
>JAUMHE010000068.1:3810117-3826156 GCA_032359235.1 Enteromius mattozi
GCACAGAGACTAGAAAGTGAGGCAATTCTACCTCTGCAAGAACAGTCTGGTGCTTCTGACTCACAACCTTTAAGTTAGTTACCTTTTATTAAAAGAAGCTGCTACTTACTATTCAAACGTGAGTTTTGAGCAGTGAAGTGTAACGTTAGTGCTTGTTGTTTGTGGTTTCTCCGATCACAAATGATCCAGTATTCATGGAGTACAGAAGACTAAAATAAACTTTCCAGGTTTTCAGAATAACATTTAAGCACTTTCAAGGACTTTACAGTTCTTGAATCTCTGTCTCAACATTTGAACCAGTCTTTCAAGGACAAGTAGAAAGCCATAAGAAACATACTGTGTATTTGTGCAAAAGAAAAAAGCATGGTTCCAAAACAAATGAATTACGGTAGCAGTACAGTATTTATGGTTCATTAATATGGACCCCAGAAGGACGGCTGTCACATGCACTCATACAGCATGTTAATCAGAACACTCGCTGCACACCATTATGCTACGCTAAGACTCTCCTTTGAACCCCAGGCAAAACCTTGAAAAACAGACAGAAAGGTCTGTGGGCCACATGAGAACAGAACGGATCCAGGGCCTGATGGGTGTCGGGTTAGGCCACGGTCCAACCTGAAGGGAAGCATAAAGCGCTGGATTCGGATCAGTCATCAGTAACTTTCCACTGCTTTTCCACAAATAAAGCACTGAAACAATGGCCACACATAACAGAGTTACGACACCATCTCCTGACCAATATGTGTGAACCGTCGAGTCTCAGAACATCCAGCGGCTGCAAACCAAAGTGATGCCTGTTAATAATGTAATTATATGTGCAAGAGGTGGTCATAAATATGCAGGATGCAAACCAAGCCACCAGCCTTTCTTCCTCTGCCATCTCCACCAGAGTCATTCCCAGAGACAAACGCAACCCGCCAACAATATTCTCGTGCTGTGGTCGTCATCAAACGGTCCTCAGCCCTGTTAAGCACAGCACTGCACCACTTCCTGTTCAGGACATGTGACTGTTTTAGTGTTCCTTTAGCTCAAGGAACTGCCATTACATTAGGGGTGTAATAGTGCACAGAATGATGGTTCTGAAGTCACGGTCTTGTATGTTTTCAGTACAGCAGAGGAGAAAATAAACACAAAATTGCTCCAGTTTTCCTTTTTGATTAAATAGTGGTAAATAGTCTCCATCTTCTAAATAAATTCAATTATGATTTAAATGTTATTAAGGACAACAAATCTATCTGCTGAAAAGATTATGATGATATATATATATATATATATATATACACACACACACACACTGTATATAAAGTGGTGTGCAATATTTCCACATTCTTCAAAACAGCATTTATTTTCAGCAGAAGAAAGAAAATCAATCAGGTTTAAAACACCTTTTGAGTGAGTAAATGATGATGTGAATTATTCCTTTAATGTAAAAGAAGAAAAAAAACAAAAAGAGAAAAATCATTCACTACTCTTGAGTGAAACAGTTGCTCTAATAGGAATACATATATAGAGAGTTTTACTTTTATATTTCTTAATTCAATTTCTTGAATGCTCCCACTAAATACACCTATTGTACCTGAAAATAAAGCACAGTTTTTTTTTATTTGTATGTTATGTGGATATGCAATGTGTATCTTTGCTCTCATTTTTTAAAAACAAAGATTTTTAACTTCACCCACTTTAGCCTAAATATTCACCTTTCTTTTTTATATTTTGTTACCTTGGAAGGATCTGTCTTTATAATAGGGAAATTAGTTTGGCTGTAATGTTCAGACAACTTGCAACATAGAAAAACCAACACGACAAAGAATCATGATAAAATCGTGAATCATCATTTTTATCTGTTCTAAATGTACCTTAAATAAATAATTTTAAGTTTTTAATACTCTAATTGACATGGCCGTGGACAGATATGGATGCTTTTTTTTATTTTTTTTATTTTTTTAAAGATTAATTGTTGGTATTTTTGCCATTAATTTGATAGGACAGGTCATTTTAAAGTGTCCTAATTTTCTGTTGGAGTCCCCTACAACAGGTTTACATGCATCTAAGGTCAGAAAACATTGTACATTTCTCAGAATATGCATTTAATATTAGAATCATTTTGCAATGACACCACCACGGTTCGTTTGAATCGGTTCGGATCTTAAGGTCTGTAAACCCCTCCCTTACATAAGCCAACTGTATTTCTGAAGGAAAATGACTGTCTTCAGGAAATTTTGGATGTCATTTTCATTTCATCTTGCATGTAATGTCTAATAATAATTGTTTGCGAGCGGAGCGCTGCTTTGTAAACAGCGTTACCAGGGAAACCTAGTCTGTACCACGACAACAGCGCCTCCCGCTGGCAAAGAATTAATTCACATATATGCCGACACTGCAGTCATTGGTAAAACGACGAGCGCACAACAAAATGTTCTCATTTTACTGCTGTGGTATTGTGTAAAAAATTAATTTTAACCACTGATTCTTCACATAATCATCCTTAGGCAATATATATAAAAACACTCTTTCTTTCACAGCGTCTTCCTGACATGATGTATACACTGACTAGTGGAAGTGTTTGTGGGTAGATCAGACTTTGTTTGTATTTCACGGGCAGGCGAGATTATGCAAATATGTTACCTAGTGATGTATACCGGTAACAGGCAGAAAATTCGAAAATGTAACGACTCGTTAAGGCAATTCTGAGTCGACTCTTTCTTTTGAGAGACAATATCTTTATCATGCACTTTTTTGATGAACAACTTTGCAGACTGTTCACAATGAAGGACAGCTACATTACAAACTGCATATAAGATATTTTTTGAAAACCCATATCGCCTGCTCTTTAAAATCACTGAACATTTGACGTGTTGTGGACATAAACATATGGATGGGCATAATGCATCCATTTCTCTGGTGTCAGAAAGTTCAGAACAAGTCGTTCCTGTAGTTTCAGTAAATGCTCTTTTTAGACTGAGCAGAAAGTTCTGAACATTACAGTACGATTTCTGAGCTCAATGAACTCATCTTGAAAGATCAAGGTCTGCAGAGTATTAGATAACTGTGCAAAGCCTTGCATGACAGCAAAATGAAGCGGGACTGAAAAGGACGAGTTCGGCAGTCCACTGAAAATGGCTTCAGTGCCTGATGGGATCATAGAGTCATTAACCTGTTCACATGTCCATCATAACTTCAGCAGACACGGTGAGTTCTAGCTAAATTACACTGGAAGCTGCTGAAATATACTTTCTGGTTGCATAACAAGGCAGTCTTGGCAGAACATGTCTGCAGTTTTCCATCCTGCCTGGCTAGATCAGATGTTCTAATAGGGGAAATCCAAAATAACTGAGTAATACCAAAAGTTAGGCTACCCTATAATAAAAAGGATCTGTAGGCTTCAGAACTACATTTAGTAAATTCAGACAATCCCAAAATTACAAGTCATCATTCATTAATAAGGAAAAAAGAACACAAAATTGAAATATGCTGACGAATGAAAATCACATTTGCATAACATCTTATTTCTATTGCATAAGGGGAAAAAAGAAAAACTTTTTCGGTAAATCATAATGACAAACGATGAGTTCCTAATTATGAGCTAAAACGTCTAATAATGGCAAAATCTAATCATGAGATAAAAAGTTACAATTAAACTAAAACTGTAATTGACAAAACAAGACTTTCTATGACACACTTACGGGTTTCTATAGATTTGAAAGCTACGGTGAAAGTGAGGATTTTTACCAGGGTCTCTTTTTGGCAACATAGTGCATAAATCATATGAACAGCTTTTTTGTCATGTTTTGAGCAGCATCCATCCAATTTTCATTCTCCGTACAGAAAAGAACAGCATGAACATACTTTGTGCAATATTGCCCAGCCCTAGCCTCAATGCTCAATGTATTCATGTGCAATTTCTTCAGTAAAACCGGTTCTTTGATTAGCGGCAAATCTCCATCACCTGTTTTCAAAAGAAGCAACAGTTAATACACAGAGCCGCAGATCACTGACAAGATACACAATATCGGGATCAGTCTCACGGGTGATTCATTTGTGATACTGGACCCGAAATTGCGTAGCTTGTCAGTGATCTACGACTCCGTGTATTAACTGCCGCTCTGTTTGAAAACAGGTGATTTACTGACGAGATGCACATCAATATATTGTGCGATATATAGCCCAACCCTAAGTGAGGCACGTGAATTCTGACAACTGAAAATCTTAAAATGTGCCATCAGAGCAGCGTCAATTATACATTTTTGATGGCTGAAAACACTGACCGAACATTTCTTGATTTCAAAGACGCTTGAAAACAAACTTAAACTCTACTATATTGCACAATCATTATTTTAATTAGTGGTTGACTGATACATCACCAAGGATGATATTTTAAAATTGGCCGATAAATTTGTTTACATTTTAGCCGATATGTTCAAGGCTGAAAAATTATCTTGAGGCATTCCGGACTTTTATTTTGACAGCACTCAGAAAGGAAGCATCTGAGCACACAGTGCTCATGTTCTCCGTCTTATTCGCCATCGTCATTTAGTTTCATCTAATATGGATAGAAGTCTATAGAACAGTTAAACAAAAATATACACAAAAAAGTATTATAACGATTGTTTTAATGTTATTACTAACAGAAAAACGAACATTATAATAATTTCAGGTTTAATATCATTTAAACATATCTTTGAATGACTAATGAACATTTAATTTCACAAAACTAAAGTCAAATCTAGTTGTGAGATCTTGTGAAGTGTGTGTGTGTATTCTACATGATCATGTGTTCTCCGTGTGACAGTCAGTCCATCTGGAGGAGAGTTCAGCTACACTTGAGATTTCAAATTATGCTGCACTTTGCGCATTTGCCCACGGTCACATTCATGTCATTTTCACTGTTTACTGTATGTAATATCAGTGTTACCTTGACTTTACTTGAAAAATATCATTCCCAAACACACAACTATCCAGAACTGCCCTGTTCCTTTTTAATTATTTTATTAAATATATATTTATTTAATTGTGCAAAAATACTTTGTTTTAAAGTATGTTTATTATACACATTTATATTTTAATCCATTTTCAAATGATTTCCAATCTCTTAAATATTAATTAAAATAAATAAAATTATATCAGCTTTATATTGGCCATCGGCCACCCTGCTTTCCAAGATATCGGCATCAGCCTTATACAGCAACAAATTGAATGTGCTTGTATTTCAACAATGTACTGGTGTAGAAGCAATTAAATCGGTAACACTTTATTTTAAGGTGTCATATGTAATGAAGAGGCAGAGGCAGAAACAGAGGGATCCATGTGCAGTGTTTTTATTAAAGGAAACGAGGTCAAACAGGCAATGGTCAGAGCAGCAAAACAGGAATATCAGAGGCAGGACTGAGACGTAAACAATACCGGGCAAAAGTCGGGGCAGGCAGCAAACAATCAGAATACCAGTCAGCACCGTCACAAGGGCAGGCGGCAGAGGTTCAGGCAGAGTCAGGCAATCTAGGGTCATACACAGAATGGCAAAGTAGTTCGGGAAAAATGCTCAGAATTGTCAGCCGGGGCAAGAACAAGACTTTGCGTCTTGCTAAAGTCAGAGTGTGGCTTATAAAAGGGCGGTAACGAGCAACACCTGGATGTGTGATCAGGCCCAGGTATGGGGTGTTATGGGAAATGGAGTCCGGTAAAACTAGTACTCGGGTGAGGGTGCCCTCTGGTGTTGATCGGAGAGAGCCACAGAGGTCTCATTCATGACATCCCAATACAGATAAATTACTTAATTAGGTACTTAGTAGTAGCCGTTGTACTCACATGAAATAAAATGTACTTATGTAACTAAGTTATGGAGAAGTCTGTAATTAGAGTTTGTAATTATGTAGATGTAACAGACAGCTACTGTTACACATATGTTACAGACCAAGTCTGTCACACTGATGCTTACACTTAAGTACAATCTTCATACACTTCATTTTAGGTAGCTTATGTCTGCGTACTTGAATTTATAATTACATTGTATAAAGTCTGTAACACATATGTGACAATCTTTTGGTTACATAAGTATCTGTGTAACAGACTTGGTCTGTAACAAATGTGTAACAGCAGCTGTCTGTTACATCTACATAATTACAAACTGTAAGTACAAACTGTTTCATAACTTAGTTATATGGTAAGTAGTTTGTTTTATGTAAGTACAACGGCTATTACTAAGTACTTACTACATAATTACTCTGTATTATGGACACCTTAAAATAAAGTGTAACCAAAAACTCTAAATATAAATTGAAATACATCTGAATAAACTATTTTGGTTTCTGCTTTCGGCTAAATAAAGACTTTCAGTGTTTTGTTAAAAAAAAAAAAAAAAAATAGTGCATCTCTACTTCCGTGTTCAACAGACTAAAAAGGTTTCTCTCCAGCAGATAAAAACAAGTCAGGCTCAGGCTCCAACACTTTTCCAGTAATCATCACACCATGGCACGCAATTCCACATCCAAAGTCAAAAACATGCTGCATACAAGCTGACTCATTATCTTTAGAGAGTCATTGCACCAACGCAGTCAAGCCTGTGTTTGCTGTGAAATGAAACATGTAATGACGTGCACTTTCATTGTGGGGTTCAACAGGTTCAGCCAACAGCGCTCCGTCTCCACATGCGATACGCTCCGGAATTCCATGGCACGCATGCGCCGTCTCACTTTACAGAGCAAACAATCCCATTAAGATCAGCCAGGTCACTCTATTCATCTGTGTGCAGATCCATCAGGTATTGCGACGGCTTCACGTGCCTCAGGTCAGCAAGAGCACAGATGATGCAGAACCTCAGATGAACAGCATTATCCCGTCAAGTAGCCTCTATCAGGAAACTCATTCTACGAAGCCAAGGCAACAGTTGTGCTCCGAACAGAGTCCTTAACAGCAGAACCAGCACAAACACTGCACAAAACCCTTGAAAGCCAGACAGCATTGTTCTGCACTCTTGCATAACAAAACTCCATAGTGCGATTTTCATAGTGAGGTCATGATATGAACCTGCGTAATTAATAAACTGCACAAGTATTCTTGTAACTGTCTAGCAACAGCAAGGTTGTGGGTTTGTTTCTAGGGAACACGTGTACCGACGCTTTGGCAGTTACGCTCGTATGATGTTAAAGCATGCATTTTTAAGTCTCATCAGCTCTAAGGTGCAAAATGTAATATTGACAGATAGTAGCTAAAATGCAAACTGCAGTCCAAATGTAAAATATTGGAGTTAATTTACAAAATCCACCCCATTTCATTTTTTCTTAATGCCTATTTAAAACATTTATTTCTTAGCTTTTTATTCAATTCTAATTCCAGTGTAAACGCATTCATGCCACCTCTGAACAGCTAAACGCCACTTCAGATGCAGCTTCTGAAAACATCTTCTGGGTTTAGCTGCTTCATAGCCTTGATGTGCTATTTGAGGTGGCTACTGTGACATTCACACTCATTCAAAAAAAAATCTTTATTACAAGAGCAAACATTTTTGATACATTTTCCCAGAAGAGAAAGACAGGAGCACTTTATTTTGACATGCAGAATAAAACAAAAGTAAATTAAATAGAAACTACAACAAGAGAACCCAGTTCACTTTGCATTCACATTGTATTTGAATTTCAAAGAACTGAGATCAATTCTCATCTTTTTATTCCCACCATTTATTTCCTTTTTTGGTCTCTTTGATGAAGCCAGTTTCAGTGTTGAAAAGCACGGATTGGTGCAGAAAAATAAAATGGCGACACTTCACTCAGGTTTGGCAGGTCTTTTGTGATGCATGGCTTGTTTTCGGGGAACCACGGCCTTTGCTGCATGAGAATTCATTAGTGTTTAAAACACGCGATCATAATGAATAAGGTCTGGTTCTGCTGACAATCTGCTCTCAGATCATACGCATAACATTCAATTGTGTTGCCTCAGCATCTGCGCTAAGATTAACATCCTTTGAAATTTTGGAAAGAATGAGGATAGTAGATGGCTCAGGACCACCGCTGAGGCAGAGGAGCTCTTGGAACTCCAACCTTCACATTAAAAGTAACATTCAGCAACACTGAGCAAACACGCAGTACATCTCAACATGCATTTAACTAGGCGCAAATGCAAGAGCAGCGAACCGCCGGCCTCAGGGCACATCTTGATCACGTTAACCAGACGAGGCAGAGACGTTTGCTTTGGAACGTCAGCTGTGCAGCCGAGACGGCCAGAGAGCAGAGCAAATCAAAATATCCTTTAAATACAGAGCTGAACCCATACGGAAACAAGACTCCCATTGTAATGAGGATCCGGCCTTTCCAAGGTCTGCTGACCACTGGCCTTCGCACATGGAGGGAAGTGCCATCTCCAATCGCAGCTCGTTAAGAAGAGCGGACCGCAGACTGGGTCACACGCTGGGGGTCCAGACAAAAGAACACCAGTGGAACATCTGGACTGAAGCCCGAGATCTGGCCAACACTGAGACCTGTAACTGACCTAGCATGCCAACTCTGATTTAGGATAAGAACCAGGAACCTCATCCATGTGTAGGGCACCTCTGGACCTCTCAGACAGACACTTATGATTTATGGGGCTGAATTTAAATGAAAGTGAATCTGTGCTGTTCACAGACTTGCAAGGTCAAGGGTTCGCTAAATCTCCATGAAAGTTATTTTGCACTACCGCTAAAAGATCTGGGGTCAGTAGGATGTTTTCAAAAGTCAGATGTCTTTCAGAAGTCTTGTATGCTCTACAATGCTGTGTTACAATTTAAGATAACTGTTTCCCAAGTGAATATGTTTAAAAATGTATTTATTCCTGTGATTAAAGCTGAGTTTTCAGCATCATTACTCCAGTCTTCAGTGTCACATGATTCTTCAGAAATCATTCTAATATACAGATTTACTGACATTGACATTTTATTTTTTAGGATTCTTTGATTAAAAGAGATTCAAAAAGAAGAGTATTGATTTGAAACAGAAAACTTTTGTGACACTATAAATAACTGCATCCTAGCTGAAGTATGGATGTATGTATACATAGTTAGTTATTCCATAATAATGCCCATACACATTCTGCATTATATTTTAGCTCTTGTTTAGTCGTAATGAAAAAACAAAACTCCATCAAAGCATTGAAGAGTCTTTCTCTATTCTAAAATTCAAATTATGTCAAAACAGCCTTGATCATTAATCTGAACAATAAGACAGGAACAGAGTCGTATGCACTACTGCTGTGGTGCTTAATGTATGCATGCATGTATTGACTCATTGATTAACATTATTGGAGCTTGACGAACATGATCCATGGCTCTGTCTGTCATTATATAGAAAAAGGGCCACATGAAGATTTTCAGATTTGAATCTCTGTAGGTTTGAAAACTCATGAAGGTGAATGCGAATCTAATCGTTTACTGCCAAGACGGAAACTCGTATTAATTTTACTATTGTAACCATTTGTGCTCACCATAGGACACACATTATGATATTTTCAAAACATGTCCCGGCCGCCTATATTTGAACGAACGGAAGGAAAAAACACTTTCCACATTATATCATCTAGGCTGCTGGTCTGGCAGGGGCAAACTGGCCATTCTGTTTATCCTTTAAATGAACGTCTATTACATTTACTGAACGGTTCCAGACCCCAGAAGGGAATAAAAACACACAGCTTTCAGTTTAACTGCACTTTCAGCCGATTCCATGTGTCAAAAAGCAGCATGCGTATATACAGATCTACTCTGCGGATCGTCCAGAGAAAGTAACAGGAAACCCAAAACAACATGTTCTAGATATGTGTTGCTTTAATGACCACAGACAGGAGCTGTGATGAATATGTATGAGACACACGCTGCCAGATGTACATCACTAGTTGTTTGATACACTTGAAAATGATGAGGCCTAAATACAATTTCCATTGGCCGGGATTACATGGTTTAAACTAATAAAATGTAATGTGATGCATAGTTGTCAGTCAAACATTTCTCATACATTTTACCAAACTGAATATTACTTGCTTCATAGCTAGCCATTCATATAACCATAACCGTATTAATAATTATAACTGATAAAATGTATTTGTTTTTACAATTAACAGATTTATGCTATACTAAACAGAGAAAAAAATGCTAGTGAAACAATTTTCACTGAAATAAATGTAAAAGAGAGAGAGAGATTTTTTTATATATAAAAAATGCAAGCTGGTTTTTTTTGCACCGTGACATTAATTATTATTATATCAGGCATAAACTGGTAGGTTCTCTTCATTATAAATGTTTTGATCTAAACAGCTGCAAACATTTCACTTGTTTGGTCTACATTTCTACTGCACCATGCTGGGTAGCTCCACCCACCGTTAAATCTGATTGGTCTGAAATCACACTTCAAACAGCTGTATATTATACATCACATACGATTGGCTGCATCTGTCATGTCACACAGCTGTTTTGTGCTCAGTGTGGAAAGACAAAATACACATCATATAATGCTAAATGAAGAAAAAAATAATAATCCCTGCATTTAAACAGAATCATTTGAATGAGAATGAGTTCTTGATTATGTATTTATCTTATTTATTTATTTATTGTTTTTTTTGCATACAAACACTCCTATGACGCTAAAATAGGTTTTATCTCTTTTTTTTTCTCTTTTTTTGTATAACTACTTAAATTATCTTTTTTGATTTCAGGGTTGACATAAGGCCCAAGTATTTATTCATAGTCATCCAAACAGTATTCACTGATCATTAATCACAGAGTAACACATAAATCATAATCCAACAGTGATTCCAAAGGCTCTGGACTCTTCCAGTGATTTCTAAAGCTTGTGAAGCGTCCTAAACTTAAACCTGACACTTATTAGGACATCTAGTGGTGTTGATGAGTATCTGTGTCATATACAAAACAGTTGAAAACTTTAGGGACTGTTAAGATTCTTTTTAATTTTTTTGCAGCTTTATTCAGCAAAAGTAAAGACATGAATAGTGTTACAAAAGATTTCTATTTCAAATAAACATTGCTCTTTTGAACTTTTCATCAAAGCATCCTGAAAAATAAGATGCATCAGAGTTCCAAAAAAATATTGTGCAGCATAAACGTTTTCAACATTTATAATAAACAGAAATGATTCCTGAACAGCAAATCATCATATTAAATGATTTTTGAAGGATCATGTGACATTGAAGACTGCAGTAATGATGCTGAAAATTCAGATTACATTACATTACACTATTGCAAAAAATTTAAATAATCTCAAACTGTTTTTGCTGTGTTTAAGATTAAATAAATTCAAATCTTAGAGACCATGAGCATTACTCAAATATAGATGTCGTTAACAGACAACTTTTCATGATGACAATTTTAGCTTGTACAGTCAAGTTTAGTAATAATAGTAATAAATAAAATGTAACAACTTTAAAACTGTATCCGTATAACTGGAAAAGTCACTTGCTCGAAAACAATATGATATCCTTTCACTAAAGCAAACTTTTAAAGCACATTTTGCATTTTAGTATAATGATAGTGAACGAGGATTCAATAAAAGTGACTGAAGACACCCAAAATATAATACCATAAAAGTGTTCAGCATATGTGCCATATCTCAAGTCTCCTGAAAACATGTCATCTCTGAGTCGGGAACAGATAGAAAGAAAAAATACTGAGTTGACAATATTGACATGAGAAAAAAAAAAAAAAAGATGACACGGATAACAAAAAAATTTGAGCTGGTAAAACAAGCCTAGAGAAAAATAGAACCCAATACAACCCAAATAAGCTTAAGCAAACTGCTTTTAAACGGTTTCACAAAGTTTTTTTTTATGCTCAGACATTACACACACATACATACATGGCAAAGAAATAAACATTGTACAAATCAAGCTTTGTTTTGTGCCTTTTTCCTTTTATAAGTGCATTTTAAAGTTCTCATCAATCTTCAAATGCTGGTCTGTTTTATGTCTCCTGTTATTTACCGGAATGGTCAATGTGTTCATCTATTGCTCTCACAACAACAACAACAACAACAACAACAACAAACTCTCTGAGCATTCAGAGATCTGCGTGTTTGCTTCGTTCAGCAACGCTCGATGCACATCTGGATTCAAAATGTTTCTGCTCTGCACTTTGATACTGAATTTATAGAAGCTAATAGAACACAACTGCATTTTCTTGGGTCATGAACAAACAGTGATAATCCAGTTCAGGGCAAATTACTTAAATTACTCTAAGCTGCTACCAAATAATGGCACATGTGTGATATACAGTGGCATACGTGTTTGGACGCCTGTGTTAAGCCACATTAGAATATCACTGTGTTAGATTAGCAAGCCAAATTGTATTTATTTGAAATATATATAAAGACAGACTTTTAAACAACATTGGCACAGTTTGAAATAAGATCAGTATTGTGGGACATTTGTTTGTTGTTAGCAGATCATGTCTATAGTTAATGTGATGAACTACACATGTATTTCATACATTCATTCAAAACAACAACAACAAAAGAAAGAAATCTGAAATAAAAGTGAAAGATACTGCATTTTGAAACAACCGCTCAAATTGATATTGTGAATCTAATGCAAACACATTCATATATCACACATTTCTAAACACTGTAATCTCAGATCCACATGTGTGAGATAAATATAGGAGATAATAGGGGTGTGTGATGTATATTGTCTGCGATAATATCACAAATGTTGTTTTTGTGAGATTTGACATTGAGTATTTTGCAAAAGCCATTTAAAGCACCCCTACAGAGCGCACGCATTACAAGTCTAGACTATTGCGCATTTGCAGTGTTCTTTCATTGCATGATTCAGTCAATTAAAATTCATAGAATGATGACAAAACTCAAGATACGGGGACAGAAAATGTATATTTATAGAATTTCATGTAGTTAATGGATGGGGTTTTGGTTCCTTGCCGCTGTCACCTCTGGCTTGCTTAGTTGGGGACACCTGATTTCTAGTGATTATCGTTGTTTTGATCACAGAGACTGTCTCTGCATTTAATAAATAAATAGTTTAATCTCGTCATTATACATTACCATCACTCTATTCTCCTATTTGATAATGTTCAGTGCTTTGCTACAATCTTTATTGTTAAAAGCTCTATATAAATAAAAGTGATTGATTGATTGATTAATATCACAAAAAGAGGGTCATTTCTTTCTCCAAAAATTACCACGATTACAAATGTAATACACTAATGTAACAAAAATGATTCCAAACACAACTACACCACTGTTTTGTTCCTGAATGAATCACTTGTTTAAATGATTCGGTTCAATCACAATGACTCACTTATTAACAGTGACATGCTGCCACCTACTGGCAGTTCTATTTTTTTTTTTTTTTTTAACGTTTTATGTTTAATATATCAAAACATTATTTATGCATTCGTAACTGCAGCTTAAATGCATTTATGTCCTGCATTAAATATTGTCTAAATACATCTAAAATTTGTTCTAAATAGCTGCATCCAACTTCTGTGTTTCCTCTGCATTGCTAAGATGAATTTTATTTATACTGATTATATTTGCTTGGAACTGCCCAAAGGTCATCTTATTCTAATTTACTGATTAGGATTCGACTCAAAAGATAATGCACACTTTTAGAAAAAAGGCTTTATAAAAGGTAAACCAGCACAATAGCACACTCAGCAATCTATCGTCTAATTATTGTTATCGATAAAATCCAAGAAAATAGAGATATTATTTTTTGTCAATATCACACACCCCTAGGAGCTAAAGGTACAAATCGATGGAGAACAATCAAAAATATAATTTGAAGGGTGAAATTCTTGCATGTGGTTTCCCAGCAGTCCGGTAAACACTGCTCTACTGTAAACACACTACTGAGTTTCATGCAGGCAACTTAATGGCTTTCATGTTTATTTAAGAAGCTGCTTTCCAACAAACAACCCATGAGAATCTGCATCTCCTCCCTGATCCCGCTGCCAAAACAATCAGTTACAGCAAGACCTGTTACTATATTACACTGCTCCCGTCACGACAATTACTGTCTGTGTCGCTACTGAGGAAATTACCATATGGTGAAAGGACATTACGTGGAGAAGTCATGGCACTTTGAGAGTCAAATAAAGCATATACAGACAACATAACATTAATATCTGTGGCTCCTGATGATATATTTAGGTCTTATGAAGCGAAACAATTAGTCTGTGCAAGACGATGAGATTCCAACCTTATTACCTGTAAACCAGAGCCTGGGAAATATGATTCTTTTCCACAAATTGATTCACTCGGTTTGTTTCTGGTTCAGACAACTGATTCACCCATTTGCTTACATAATCATGCAATGACATCATGTATACACAATTATATTATATGAGCCAATAACGAAGTGAAACCTGGATGTTTCACAGTCTAAAGCATATAAAGTGAATAAACTAGTCTTCATCAGCTAACGCTTTTACATAAACAATGAGAAACCATGAAAATATTCATTTGGCCCATTCATTCAAGTGCTTGATTCACACCTCTAGATCTGTGCTGCTCGAGCCGCGGACTGATTCTGACATTCAGCCCAATTTGATGAACTGGATTATTCAGCTCACTGAAAAGAATTGGTGGAAAAGAATGATTCATTCACAAAACTGAACCATTTACCTGAGGCTCTGGATTACAGTTAATTATGCCCAGTTTCTTGCACATTCAGATCATTTCGCTTCATTAGACCTCAATATATGGTCAGGAGCCACTGGTATTAGTTTTGTGTTCCTCTGATATGTTTTCTTTGACCCTCAAAGTGATGGCAGAGTTTAACATGGTGCTTACATGGTGCTAACACTGATAGTTTACCTGTCCAAAAACTTAAAACCAGTAACAAAATGGGAGAAGATGCCAAACTGAAAAGGAAATCGGTAGGAAAAACACGGATTATTAGCTAAATATATTTCCCTATAAAGGAATATAACTATACGTAGGAATGATGGATTTTAGAGTTCAAGCCTGAATAACCTTTCACTTTTATAAATATTTTGTAAATATCTCCTTCTGTGCTTCACAAAAGAAGGTCATACTTTTTTACAGCAATGACCATCTTGGTTTCGATCTGAACTCTCTTTGGTTTGAAATAACCCAGCGAACGTGTGTGTGTTCACATCATACCTTGCAAACCGTTTCTGTGTCCCAAGGCAAAATGGTCCGTAGGTCGATGAGCTCACAGGAGACACCCAGCTTCTCCTGTGCCATGGCAGCCACTTCCCTCAGCACATGCACCTGCAGGCCAAAGGTCAAAGGTGAACTCACAGATAACAGTGAAGACTAAGATAATTGTTTGCAGCAGTTTCAGAAGCTCTCCAGCCAGTGTCAGACTTATAAATGTAGCAACAAACAATAATAAAATAAAAACAAAAAAATAAAATAAAAAATAACTATATATACATAGATAGATATAGATATAGAGTAAAATACAATTATATTATTGTTTTGCATAAAAAAAAAAATCTATCTATTTTGACCGGTTGAAATGAACATCCCTATTTTGAACTGTAGCATATATCATAAATATTTCACTCATCTCGAAGGCCTGTTTTGTGCTGCTCATGTAAGGAGTATCGATGGGATGAATGAAAAGAAACAGGAGAGCACTGTTCATTAGAAACAAGTGTGAATCACTGGCGCGGTCCTGGTTTCCCCCGACCTGTAACTCGTCTAATATCGAGCATCAGTGGTTCAGCAGCATAAACCCGTGGAGTGTCTGAGCTGAGCTTCAGAACCCCCAGCTGATGAACGCAGGAGGAGTAGCGGTCCTCACAGACGTACCTGTGTTCCCCAAGCCACCAGCGTCAGATCACTGCCCTCCTGCAGCACCTCAGCCTGTGAGAGCGGGATCTGATAGGCTTCTGTAGGCACCTGCTCCACTGCAAAACAAAAAACAAAAACGCATCAGCAAACAAACCCTGACAGACTAAACATCAGTCAGTTCTTAGTTTAGGTATGGGGTTTAAAGGAGCTGTATGTAAGAAATTTATTGTAATAATCATAAAATGTCTCTGTTATGTTCAACAGGCATTAAGAAAACATGTTAATTA
>JAUMHE010000068.1:3835678-3849439 GCA_032359235.1 Enteromius mattozi
CAAAAATGTCAACAATTCTGTGTTTTTCTGTCAATATGGGGTGCTGTGTGTACATTAATGAGGAAAAAAAATTACTTAAATGATTTTTAAGGGGTCTGAATACTTTCCGTACCCACTGTGCGTGTGTGTGTATATATATATATATATATATATATATATATATGTGTGTGCACAATAAATTTCAGCAGACACAAGGAAGAAGTCAGTCTGATATGGTCAATATCTGTGCCTAACCAATGCTGGCCGATCAGTCCATTTGTGTATGTGTGTACGTATAGTGTTTATCACTAGTTTAATACGTGCATAAAAGCACTGAAAACAAAATGCTAAATTTATAATACAGAAAATAAACTGTATAGAACTAGGGATTTCAAATTTGCATCAGGATATGGCATTAAAAAAGCATTCAGTGTTTGCATGACACTCTCTCTCAAATCTCACGTATATATGAAATCATAGCTGTATAGACTACCCCAAAAATATCCATTACTCTTCTTCCGCTTATCCGGAGCTGGGTTGTGGGGGGCAGCAGTATAAGCAGGGACACCCAGACTTCCCTCTCCCCAGGCACTTCCTCAAGCTCTTCCGGGGGAACACCGAGGCATTCTCAGGCCAGCCAAGAGACATAGTCCCTCCAGCGTGTCTTGGGTCTTCCCTGGGGCCTCCTCCCGGTGGGACATGCCCGGAACACCTCCCCAGGGAGGCGTCCGGGAGGGATCCGGAACAGATTCCTGAGCCACCTCAGCTGACCTCTCTCAATGTGGAGGAGCAGCGGGTCTATTCAGAGCTCCTCCTGAGTGACCGAACTCCTCACCCTATCTCTAAGGGAGCGCCCAGCCACCCTGCGGAGGAAACTCATTTCGGCCGCCTGTATCCGGGATCTAATTTTTTCGTTAATGACCCAAAGCTCATGACCATTGGTGAGAGTAGGAAAGTAGATCAACTGGTAAATCAAAAGCTTCACTTTGTAGCTCAGCTTCTTCTTCACCCTGACAGATCGGTACATCGACTGCATTACTGCAGAAGCTGCACCAATCCGTCTGTCAATCTCTCGTTCCATCCTTCCCTAACTCGTGAACAAGACCCCAAGATACCTAAACTCCTCCACCTGAGGCAGGAATTCCACCACCAACCTGAAGGGGACAGGCCACCCTTTTCCGGCTGAGAACCATGGCCTCAGATTTGGAGGTGCTGATTCTTATCTTCACACTCGGCTGCAAACTGCCCCAGTGCCCGCTGTAGGTTCTGGATCGAAGGAGCCAACAGAACAACATCATCTGCAAAAAGCAGAGATGAGATCCTGTGGTCCCCTAACCGAACGCCCTCCAGCTCCTGGCTGGACCTAGAAATCCTGTCCATAAAAATAATGAACAGGATTGGTGACATAAGGCAGCCCTGCCAGAGTCCAACATGCACCGGGAACAAGTCTGACTTACTGCCGGCAATGCGAACCAAGCTCCTGCTCTGGTCATACAGGGACCAGACAGCCCTTAGCAAAGGGCCCCAGACCCTATACTCCTAGAGCACTCCTGACAGGACACCGCGAGGGACACAGTCAAATGCCTTCTCCAAATCCACAAAACACATGTGGACTGGTTGAGCAAACTCCCATGAACCCTCCAGTACCCTAAAGAGGGTATAGAGCTGGTCCAGTGTTTCACGACCAGGACGAAAGCCGCATTGTTCCTCCTGGATCCGAGGTTTGACTATCGGACAAATTCTCCTCTCCAGTACCCTGGAATAGACTTTTCCAGGGAGGCTGAGGAGTGTAATCCCCCTATAGTTGGAACACACCCTCCGATCCCCCTTCTTAAAAAGAGGGACCACCACCCCGGTCTGTCAGTCCAGAGGTACTGTCCCCAACCTCCACGCGATGCTGTAGAGGCGTGTCAGCCAAGACAGCCCCATGGCATCCAGAGACTTTAGGTACTCAGAGCGGATCTCATCCAATCCCAGTGCCTTGCCACCAAGGAGCTTCTTAACTACCTCGACGATTTCAGCCCGGGTAATGGTCGACCACAAAAATACCCTTACAGTAAAAATGACTCC
The DNA here is from genome assembly GCA_032359235.1 of Enteromius mattozi. Classification (NCBI taxonomy): domain Eukaryota; kingdom Metazoa; phylum Chordata; class Actinopteri; order Cypriniformes; family Cyprinidae; genus Enteromius; species Enteromius mattozi. The sequence goes on from JAUMHE010000068.1 coordinate 3,837,728, forward strand.
ACAAGTTACAAGTAACCAATACCAAAACAACTTGAGTAAAAATCAAGTGTTTTAATAATAATATAGGCTCAACATCACTAGTCAAAGATACATGCCAGTGAAAAACTATAACGTTTGTGGAGAAGCCGGGGGAAACAGACAAAACAATTAACCAAAATCCACAGGGAACAAAGAACAGAATGATGAGCAAAAAGATAATCATTGCATTCAATAACTCACAAGGAACTAAAGAATACTGGGGCTGTATATACACAGGGGGCTAACAAAACAACAAGGCACATCTGAGGAGACTAATCAAAGAGAACCAAATCAACAAATGGACTACAAACTAACTACAAACACCACAGGAGACAGGAAGTCACAAAGATCCGAGACAAGGCACAGAAAACATGTAAAAAAAACAAAACAAAAAAGACCAAGAAAGAGCTGATTTGTGAGGAGAGCAATCACAAAAATCAATATAAAACTGAAAATTGCCCGTTCGCAAAGACCCGCCTTCCTTAGCTACTGTTGCCATAACCGACAAACAATGCTGCTTTCACACTACACGCGTGTTCTCACACAGTGAAAAATACATCGCAGAGCAAAGAGGAAACACACCGACAGAGAAGACAGATTAGGTTACTTCTGATATGACACAAGGTATCGGGATTCTCAGCTTTTAAATAAATTCAAACTATAATTAGGTCAATCTTTTTTACCCCATTTTAACATGGATTTCTATGGAGACCAGCTGTAGATTTCGGGAAAAATGGCGGTTCTATACATAATATATGCGTTTTGATTGGTCAGATCACCTGTCAATCCAGCTCTTTGGGGATGGTCAATTAGAGAAAAAAATAAAATAAAATAAACTATATCCTATGGTGATCGGGAGGGAACGTCTTTGGTTCACTTAGGGTGTTTCTCAATATGCGTTCTTGTCTGTACTTGCAGACTTGTGAAACGTCATCAGTAGAGTTAAAATCCCCGAATGTGTTCTTGCTCCGCCCCTTTTATCAAGGATGCATCAAGAGAAGACTTGTGCGAACTTGAGGCAGCCACGTATCCCAGAATGCATTTCGTACCAATCAGCGAGTGTTAATGGCGGAGGGGAAAACCGCAAATTTTCAACATATTACTGTTATTGTGCCATGAAATGCAATTGTAAGAGTATTTTAGGCGAGAATGTAGTTGTTTAAAACTCAAATCTGCGGCTAGTTCTTCTGACAGTTACTGCCAGCTCTGATGTCTCTGTAATGGTTAAATATAAGGTAAAATCATAGGGTAAAATTTGTTTTGGGCATATAATTGCATTGGTTTAATGAATCTATTTCTTCAAGCTCATATCGGTTTGGCTGATCAGAGTTATGTTTTATTAATTATTTGTTTATTAATCGTATGCCCATGACTTTGTTAACGTTACATACATTTCACTGAATTGTGTGCTTTTGTCTATTTCCTAATACATAAGTCTCTGATTCTTCATACTTATGCCTTTATAAGATAAATGAGCGTGTTGTGTTTTCATTAAATGAAAACGCGTGAATGATTAATTCCTCGACGAAACAGATGATTTGGCTCTACATGTAACGAAGGGGACAAAGACGTGTGGATCCATAAGCAGGCTTTTATTAACAGACATAGTCATACAGGCTGGGTCAACAGTGGCAAACAGGAATAGTAGAGGCAAAACACAAGAAGAGTCCTGAAAGAATGTGTGGGTCGATTGAGGAGCAAACAGTATCCAGAGGGGCAAAAAGAGAGCAATAATCCAATAGGCAAGGCTGGGTCGGTACACTGGAAACACATGGTAAACAAGACAACCAACTAGGACACGGGAGCGCTTTGTATAAGCAAACCTTAATACTCAGCGGTTTGACTGACGAACATGAACAACTTTTAAAGGGTTAACAAGGAGGCGAAGCTGATTAATCACTATGGGAGCTAACAAGGGGGCAGAGACTGAACAGGGGGGAACACACTTCATAATAAGAGTCCTTAGAGTACAATGCAGAAACACAGACGGGGTAACTCACAGAACTGTCCGGGGGTGGAGTGCCCTCTGGTGGCACTAGTAGGCTATATTAATAGTTATTAATTCATAGAAATAAAATGAAATATAATTCAACATTTAAACTGCATTTTGAATTCCAGTCAGCATAATCAAAGCTTTATTATATTTACAAATAGTCAGAAGGTTATGCAAGATCGAAATGAAGGGAAGAAAATAAAAATATAATAATAGGCTAATAATAATGATGGTGATAATAATAGCCTAATAATAATATTATTATTATTAAAATAACAACATAAGGATGTCGTTACCTCGACAAAACGATCTTGTGGCCACGACATAATGTCATGTTCCCACAAGTTAATATGTCGTGGCCACAACAAAACTAAGTGAACCGAAGACGTCCCCTCCCTGTCACCGTAATATCCTTCTAAAAGCTGTCTTCAGTATAATTGGATAAGAAGTCAAAGTCTTCTTGCACTGGATGCACTGGTTTCATGTCCCACCTCAGTTGTGCTTTAAAGATCACATTCTCTGAAACGATTGCTCTCTTGGATATTTTCTTGGCAACGCTTGTTAACTATTAACTACGACTTTTCCCTCATTAAAAATTCCCAATTTGGGGCTTATTAATAGTTGGTGTGGTAGTTGTTAAGTTTAGGCATTGGGTAGGATTAGGGATGTAGAATAAGGCTTCAATATGTGCTTAATTAGCACTAATAAATGGCTAATATTCTAGAAATATTCATGCTAATAACCAACTAATAGGTGTAACCATAAAATAAAGTGTTACCCTTTTTTTTTCCTATCTAGAACAAAAGGTTGACCAAAACTGACCATAATGAGCTCACAATCATGGTAAGGAGTGTTACATTTCCAAAATAACATAATATTCCATGCAGCATCAATTGAGATGTCCACAAAAGCTAAATACATACTAATTGGCAGAAAAATGTGACTTTAAATCATTTACTGTACAGCATGTTACACTGAAGGACAAGTCAGCTAATGTCAAGAATCTCATGTCAAATACCCATAATGCCATTGTGACTTCACGATCTCTCACCTGCTGCTCTGTACAGGATTTTGGGCTCAAAGAAGATGCAGGGGTTTTGATCAGCGATGCAGGACAGAAGAAGACCCTTGGCCTGGACCGGACCTCTCGGCACCACGATCTAACAGACAGAGAAAGAGGGAAAGAAAGCTATTATTGGCTTCAAAAAAGGCAAAACAAATAAACTTGTCTTTCCTAGATTTATGGACACATAAGAATCCGAAGGCGACACTGCGTCTCTCCATTGGGCTCATTTTAAAGATGCCTTGAGATGGAAAAAGCGATTCACTATCAAAAGCCATGTGTTCCCGACAGCAAGACTGATTTTTGATGTGACCCATTCTTACGGTATAGATCATTACAGATGAAGACTCAATAAAAGATTTGCCACACAACAACAAAGACCGGTGATGAACAGAGAATCAGACGGCCAGACACTCAATAAATGTCAAGCCTGCAGTGTTCAGACTGATCAGAGAGTCAAACATCCATCTGCTTTGAATTTGATGCAAACTCTTGAGTGTTTCAGTGCAGAAATGTGTTGATGACGAGTAAAGAGCTGCTGCTTAATCTAAGTATCACTTGTGTATTGCTAGCAGCATTGTGTATGCTTGAAAGTTTGTGAAACCTTTAGATTTTTCATATGCATAAACATAAAGGATGCACGATCATGATTTTTCATGGCCAATTCTGATACTGATTTCCGATTTTTTTTTTCTTAAAGCAAGGAATAAGAAAGAATGAAAGTATACATAAGATGTGTATTTGACATTTAACAGAAGAAACTGTCTTTTGGCTATTAAAAACAATAACTGTAACCATCTGAAATGAACGACCGCAAATGCACATTAAGTACATTTAATACTAACATAGATGGTACTCACACAATTCCTGAAAAGGGGACAAAGTCAATACAATAAACAAATGACACAAATATATTTTCTTTGACATGGTGGTGCTAGCATCACGGTTTAGACCTGTTTTGCTGCATCTGAGCCAAGAGGTTCTGCCATCATTGAGAGAACAATAAATTCTGAATAATACCAGCAAATTCTAAAGGAAACATCAGGACTTCTGTCAGAGAACAGAGTCTCAAGACAAACTGGAGCATGCAGCAAGACAACAACCCCAAATCATTCTGCCAAAAAATGGCTGAAGAAGAACAAAGGTAATGTTTTGAAACATCGATATCAAAGTCCAGACCTTAACCCGACTGAAATGCTGTGGAAGGAGCTGAAGGAAGCTGTTCACAGGAGGAAACCCACCACCATCTGTACTCAGGAACAGGCTAAATCTTCTTGAAGTCATTGTGAAGGACTGTTCAGCAGTTATTAGAAATGTTACCTGCAGTTATTGCTACAAAATGATCACCAGATACTGAAAGCAAAGATTAAAATATTTTGCCTCTTACAGATGTGCAATATTTTTTTTAATAAATAAATGAAAAGTATATATTTTTCCTCATTTATTTGATTGGTTTCTCTACTTTCAGAACTTCTGATTAATAAATCTGATTATTTTTTGGGTCATATTCACACAGAAATATAGAAAATGATAAAGGGTCCACAAACTTTCAAGCAGCACTGTATATTCTGCTGTGTGACCTCTACTCAATTGTAATGTAACACCTTTTGTCAATGAAGTCCTTCACAGCTAATGAGAATCTCTGCGGCTGTTTTTAATCCGTGTCTGGATTCAAATGAATTCCACTTCAGACCTCTGAGAGATGTAAAGTACAGTTCAAAGGTTAGGGGTGAGCCAGACTGTTTTTTTAAATAATTATGAGGCCCATTTACATCAAGAACAACAATTTTATGAGTAATGGGAAGTCGATAATGACACAGAGGAACCGTCACTGGATCTCTAACATATCTGCACCTAGACAAATTCACAGATAGACGCGGCTCTCAAACACTCCGGTGTGTTTCTGTGTGAGCCACACTCAGTTAAGAGCTGAAGTAACCAGAGATGGGCAGTATTTTAATTCAAACGTATTTGAAATATGTATTTAATTACTACATATTTTTGTATTTTGCTGGACAAAACCAAATGTCATTTGCAGTTAAATGATTTGTATTTGAAATACTCAAAATACATAATCAAGTAGACCATTTTATTCTCAGATAATACAATGTCTTTCTTCACAACAAAAACAAAACACTATTGTATTTATTTAAAGTCCCCCTATTATGGGTTATGAAAGGTACATATTTTGGTTTTGGGAGTCTCCAACAACAGGTTGATATGCACGCAAGGTCAAAATACACTTTCATTTTCTTCTATGCATTTGTGTTTACCTTATTTGTTCATAGACTCCCAAACTCCACACCCCTCCAGAGGTTGGTTCATTTCTCTTAAAGCAGTTTGTGAGCTTTTAACAGTTCAAAAGTGGCTCCTAGTGGTGAAGAATTAATCTGCATTTTCATTCAGACCAATGTAAAGACACCACCAAGTGGGCGGGTAATATGCTAATGTTTCATTTTGACATCAACATGAAACAGATTGGGACTCGTCTTAAAAACAACTCGCTTAAATGATTAAGAGTCGACTCTTCCTTTTGAGAGACAATAACTTTATACACGGTGCACTTTCAGATTTGAAACTTTGCAGGACGTTTTTATTCACTTAGAGCTGTTTTTAACAAATCCATAAAAGAGGCACTTTAAGACACCATGCTCCTTATTGACATTTCCTTGCATTTGTGCATAACATACATGTACACACAAATCCCATATGTTGTTTATTTTGTATATTGTGTTCTTTCAAAAAAAAATTATTAAGAGCTGAAGAAATGATCATTGTGGCCAATCACAGTCATGTTTGTTGCGAACACAATGACCAATCAGCAGTGTTTAACAATCTGCTCAACAGTGACCTAATGGCTGTTTTTAAAATTTGAGTACCGAATGGTTTCGCGGTTGGAACTTTTGACAACACTGATCAGAAATGTTTCTTGAGCAGCAAAATATGAGAATGATTTCTGAAGGATCATGTGACACTCAAGATAGGAGTAATGATGCTGACAATTCAGCTTTGATCACAGGAATAAACTACATTTTATAGTATATTCACAAAAACAGCCATTTTAAATTGTAATAAAACATTCACTTTTATAATTTTGTCTGCATTTTTGATCAAATAAATGCAGCCTTGGTGAGCAGAAGAGACTTAATTCAAAAACCCGATTTGCAAGGAGCTTTTGATAGATGAAGATTTACTGACTATTATTTACTGAATACAAGAATTTCAGTTGTTTGGTTTAGGACTTTCCTTCAGTAAAAATATAAATGTCCAATGAGTTGCATATTAGCATGCAAAGCATATCGACTGTTTATTAGCACTTTTAACACCTGATTCTGCATGTCAGTATTTTAGATCTCTACCTCACTAACTATTAGTAAGTGGCAAATTAGGAGTTTGTTGAGGCAAATGTCACAATTTTCTTTAGAAAGTGAGTTAAACGGGGAAATATTCACCTTAATTCCAGGACAGTGTGCGAAGAAGGCCTCTGGACTCTGGGAGTGATAGAGCGAGCCGTGACCCACGCAGCCCCATGGAGATCTGATGGTCAGCTTCCCGCAGTCGAACATGTTCCCCGAGCGGTACCGGTACTTGGCCGCTTCATTTACGATCTTGAACAACATCAAAAGATATAACAGAAACAGGACTTTACATTTACTACTCACATCTGTGTGCAAGATAAGATGGGCTCCGCAATGCAAACGCAGTCACATCCAAAACTCTTCTCATAAAATGCTTTTTAGTTTAAAACATTTACGCCAGCCTTATTAAAGTAAACAAAGCGTGGAGCCAGGAAACTCTCTTACCATGCTTGACAACAAATGCTTGGAAGGAACCATGTAAATTGGGGTTTTATGGACTCTGACAGCAGCATAATTACATGATAATGAAAAGAATGAAGCAAAAAGTGCTTCCAGAAATATCAAATCCTCTCCCCTTTAGGGTCAGTTCTTGGTTGTAGAGAGTGACAGAGTGGCTCATAATGGTGCAAACGGTTCCTGTAAAATATTCCCCTATTATTGTCTCTGGCATTCAGTTGCCTTGACGATGGAGGGAAACTCATCCATCTTCAGCGAGACGAGGACACGTGGAGAACAACAGCGGCAGACCGGCAGAAGCTGAATGCTTGGTCTTACATACAACTCCAAGTCTGTCAGCGTCTCGCAAACGCGCCAAAACTAAAGAGTGAGAAACCTGAAAGTCCTCACGCTGCTCTTACACTGTTACTGACATCACTGCAAATTGATATGAAATGCATTATATACAGGAATTATTGTGCTGGATACATATCATGCAAGTCATATAGCTAAATTTCCTTTCCTTGTCCAAAAATATACATTTAGGACCAGATTTACTAACAGTAGGGCTGCCCCCTTATAGTTGACAAACATTAGTTGACCAGAAGAGGTTTGGTTGACAAATTTTATTAAAAACAAAAAAAAAGTCCACAGGCAAAGTCATGCAGTCTGAGACGGACAGATCATAAAAGGCTGGTCTATGTGAAAATACAGTACTTGGGCAGGACTTACAAAACCTCACCTATCATTCATCGACCACAAATATCACCTCAGTCTCTGTGAACTTCGGCACGAATACTCGCCTCACAGATATGAAAAACATATCTACAGAGAGCTATCAAATAAACCAATTCAAATGGAATACAATATTCTCAGTTTGTGTAATCTGTATGAAACATACAGTCTCCACTACTGCGGAGAGGATAAGTCAGTGTCGCCGACTTCATCTCTTAAGCTGAAAACAAAGAATGCACGAGTTTATCACTGAATTATTAAAGTGTTAATGCAGACTCCATACTTTTTTTTTCCACTGACACATTCATAATCTTTACTTCTGCTGGTGTGCTGTGGCAACCTTTAAGTGAGTGCTTGGATGCTTATTAGGCAAGTAAAGTTTCATTACTATGATTCTGATTTATTAATAAATGTGCGATTAGCCGACTTATTCTTAAAATGATTACTAGTTGACCAGAGCGATCTTTAGTCGAAGGCAGCCCTAACCAACAGCCAGCAAAAAAGCTATCAGTTTTATTAGAGAAGAGTATTTAAATGAATTATCCAGGTTGCTTTAAAAAGGTTTGCTATTAAAATATATTGATTTAATTATTTAACAGTTCTTTCTGGTGCTCAAATCTGATTGGCTGATAAGAGTGTGATATTAGAGTCCAACAGCCTTATCTTTCCTCAGAGAAAATATTACCATTGGGACCTCTGATTGAGTTGATACGAAATGACACTATTATACCTTAAAAGCAGAGAAACTAAGAAAACAAGATAAATCAAGCAAGATAGTGTCTCTTTAGGAGATTTGGATAAAACCTCTTAATTCATATGGATTATTCATTGAATTGAATTGCACTGAATTTCATATGCTCTTCCAAAACAACACACCACGCATACTAACGGAAATATATACGCAAACAATAAATAGAATTGCACCGATGCTTGTGCTATATAGTGCACAAATACATAAATGGAATGGTGCTCATTATGAACCATAGCAAATGAGACATCATGTATTGATTGAGAGTACGGATGGCTGTTCACAAATCTTTGATTGGCCTGAAACACCTTCCTGAGGTCAAAAGGTCAAACAAGGAGTGGCCGGGGTAACATGAATCTTCTGATGCATCAAGGTTTAAATGTAATAGAAAAGAGAGACAGAAATCTCTCAAGCTTCATTAAAAATCTTTTGTGTTTCCAAGATGGATGACATTATAGGTTGGGAAATACATGCTCGGAACAAGTTATGGGAAGTTTCTGGGAAAACTAACAATAAAAAACGAATAGCTATGGGTAAATACATGTCATAGAAAACGTCCAAGGTGATGTTTATAAAGAAAAGACTCCCCAAAACAAGCTCACCTGATCAAACGCTGGGTAAATGTAGTCAGCAAACTGAATCTCTGCAATAGCGGTGGCTCCTGCAGCAGCTGCGCCGATCCCAAAACCAACGATGCCTTGCTCACACAGCGGGGTGTTAAATACACGGTCCTTACCTGAGGAGAAAAACGCTAAATGTCAAGCTACTCCACACTCAAATCAGGCTAAATGAGCATGATTTTCATCAGTATCTTCACAGCAGGTAAAAAAAAAAAAGAGAGAGGGATATGTGAAAAGATGTCAGGAACAAAAGCAAACATGAGCCGTGAAGCAGCTGCAGATGAAAGTCTTGACGACTGCCAGGATGCTTCAACAGACCGTGTGCTTTTAATATATAGATTTTTGGTTTGGTTTTTAAGCAGGAAGTATTAACCTCAAACCATACAATCTGCTGCAATCATACCCTTTTATGACTGAATTATATTACAAAACAAATCAGGACAAACATACACAACATCAGAGAAACACAAAACAAAGGCTGTTTTCTGCCTCCCCTTTAATGCAGTAAAGAACCACATGAAAAAGTGCCTTATTTCAGAGCGGAAAGTTATTTTCATTCATACCAGAGCACATGAACGGCTCTTCCACCGCCGGTTCACGAACACACGAAAAATGACTGAAGTCACGCATGAACCCGTTTCTACACAACACAGAGCGAACGCCGAAAGGACTGTTCTGGGTTCAGTTCAAGTTCATGTCTATGGACACATGCTGCTGATTACCACAAAATCACTGACTCCTTTCTCAGTTTACTAAAACAAGCAAAAATTAGGTTTCACGGTAATAAGGCTACAATGTCAGAGCGGCAAAGTGATTCACTGCACACTGTACGATTTTGCCACCCGAGACAAATTTAGAGGATCCTTCACTCTTAAAAAATATAGATAAAAAATAAAAATAAAGAACCTTTAACATTCATTGGACCTTTCAATTCCACAATGTTCTTTGCAATAATTTGCTCAGTTATGTTATTTATAACGCAAAGATGACATTGTTTGAAATGCCTTCGTTATGACAACTTGACATAAACCAATACATCATAACCTGTCAGTGTCGTTGTCATGACAACTTGACATTACTTAGTCAACATAAAATAAACAAATAAATAAAATAAATATTCTGTCATAAAATAATTTGTCAGAATATTAACACTTAATGACATTTTAATGACAAATTCAATTTGTACCACTGTACTTGAGGTCAAGAAAAGTATTTATGAAGCGGTCATAAAATAATTTGACATAATATTAACACTTAATGACATTTCAATGAAAAATTCAAGCCCACAAGATCCAGGGGGGTTGGTTTGATCCAGATCCAACTCATCCCACCTTACATATACCTAAACCCACCCATCTCCACCCCTTAGATGTGGATCCCTACTTGCATGACACAGACACTGGCAGGTTATGAAGTACAGGTTTATGTCAGGTTGTCATAACAGAAGACATCTCAAACAATGTAATCTTTGCATTAAAAATAACACAACTGAGTGAATGACACTTAATGACAGTTGTCATAAAACCCCCTTCATATTCATGACATATGTCATGTCATAATTATGAAGGTGTCATGTCAGTCTTATGCACACCCCTTCAAGTAATGCGTTACCGACAAATGTCTCTTTCAAAACAGGGGTGTCCAATCCTGCTCCTGGAGGCTCAACATCTCGAGACTGATATACGGGGCAAAGTTTTGAGTAATTTTGCTTAGCAACTTTTGCAAGTCTTCTGATTGCTCCACCGATTTGTGTGTAAAAGCTGAAATTCTTTTAACTTAAGGTGTCTTAAACGTGCGAGACACTGATGTAACGAAAACAATTACAAAAATTGCATGTTTTCTTTTAAACACCTAAACACCAGTTTGTTTATTCTTGACTGCAATCTTGAACTTGAGAGCGCAAATACAGAATGCCTTGGAGAAAAATAAAAGATCCTCAGATTCAATGCACCTCTCAATCCAGCGAGATGCTTTTTCCTGCATGTGCGCAATGGCACTTGTGTACACTAGAAACATTTACTGCTTGCTGCCAATTACACACAAACACACAACACTGAGTATATAAACCTGCAAAATGGTTTTAAGGTTGAAGCGAAACACAAGAGCAATAATGGTTTTCGTTGCAAAGGATGTGCAATGTGAGAAAAGAACGCTTCGCTTGACATTGTTATTTCAGTATTTTCCTTTCCAAATGCCATTTGAATTACAGTATAAATTTAATACACAAAAACACACTACACTTTAGAATAGGGAAAACTTATTTACTACTAACTACGACTCCTCTCACAATAAATTCCTAATTTGCTCATTTTAATAGTTAGTAAAGTAGTTGTTAGTTCAGGTATTAGGTAGGATTAGGGATGTAGAATAAGGCATTAATATGTGCTTAATTAACAGTAATAAATAGCTAATATACTAGTAATATGCATGTTAATAAGCAAGTAATTAAGAGACCCTAAAACAAAGTATTACCAAAACCCTCTTTCTGACAGACATTGAAATATGCTTTCAAACGTGTGTGTTTACTCTGAAAGACTAGACTTGTGTGTCTAGATGTCAATTTATTGTACGGTCAAGGTATTAACTTAAAGAATCAAGAAACACCAAACTACTTCCTCTTGGATATGTTGACATCCATTCATTTTAACTCTAGGAGAAAACTGGTTCATCTTCTGGCTTTAAAATCATTGTATTGATGTCTACAGTGCTTCGATGACACATTGGTGTAATTATTCATGAGA
>JAUMHE010000068.1:3849539-3860395 GCA_032359235.1 Enteromius mattozi
TTCATCTTCTGGCTTTAAAATCATTGTATTGATGTCTACAGTGCTTCGATGACACATTGGTGTAATTATTCATGAGACTGTGTCTTCTCATCCTATGAGAAGATGCTTCGCTTCATTATTCACAGCATCACGTGTTGATTTCCTATAACAGACGTGTCAAACTTTGAGATTTCAGCATGAGGTGACATTTCTGCTTTTAAACCTCCAGAATGTCTTGATCCACAAACCTCCACTGTACCCACGATTCGAACGTATAAACGAGTCAGTATGACGCTGTAGTAATCGACACAGTCCATCAAGCTTTTCTCATTTTAAACCTGAAATGACTTCTTCAGAAAACATGCAAAAGAAGAGAGATTTGCTGCTTGTTTCAAAAATGTTTCAGTCGACTTGGAAATCATTCACTGTCCTTGAAATGAAAAAGCGTCTTTGTTGAATAAGGCATGCATTCAGCGGGCTGCTGATGGGTATTTCAGAGATAATACAGTGTTTACCGGCTGCCGTCCGTAATCCACTTCACAGAAAGCAATTTAAAGCAGACAGAAGGAGCGTGTGTTCAGACGGTCAGCGGTGGCACTGCATTACGGCCGCACGTGCGTCAGTCTCTCCCAGCGTTGACCTGAGCGCGTTTATCAGCAGCGAGCGGAAAACAGGCCAGAGACTCTCTCAAATGAGCGGCACGAAAATCCCGTTCCCCTCTAACGAGACGGCACGGAAAATCATGATCCCTCTCAAAGGTCAACACCTCTGACGTCAATAACAAACAAAAGGCACCCACGCGGCGGGAGACATATTGGAGTCGTGGATCTGTGTTTATTTCAAAACATCACAGAGTGCCTCTATATATAGCGCTTCTGTCCAAAACGAGAGGCAAACAGCAGATGTGTTTTTTTTAAATCATTACCATAATGTCTGTTTTCCTCCTTTTTCCTGCCTCTCCCCAGCAGCATAATTTAACTATGGCTGTAGAGGGTGTTCTGTTCGGTCTGAATCTACTTCATTTACTCTTGCATAATTGATGAAGTGCTACGAAATGAATGACAAAGAGCTCAAACGCACAAACATTATGATGCTCTAGTGAAAGCGCATTTTAGATTTGGTTTAGAGGAGCTTTAACAGAGTAATTTATTCATGAAAACACAAATAAACAAAATGTCAAATGCATATTACAACAGATTAGAAAAGGTGCTGAATGATGAAAATGACCCGTTTCAATGGTGTTTAAAAAACAAGACAGATTAATTTTTAGATAAAGCATCAAAGATTCAAAGATTCAAGACAACAACTTAATATTAAAATAGAATATACAATCAACACAGTGTATTAGACGTGCTACCTCATTAACCTTTTGATGAATACAGAGATAAAGCAAAGCAAGATTGTGATCTTTTTTCATCCTTCAAGTACAACTAATGTCATTTTGAATTTCCACTGAAGTCCAAAAGCGTTTTTGTTTGTTTGTTATTTTACATTTTCAAAAGACTGCATTTATTTGACCAGAGATACAGCAAAAACAGTAATGTTTTTAAATATTACTGTTTAAAATAACTTTTATTTATTTATTTATTTTTATTTTAACACATTTTTAAACATTTTACAATTCTCAAATTACCAGTGTTGGGAACATTACTTTATAAAAAGTAATTAGTTACTGTTACGTCCCACAAATTGTAACTGAGTTACATCATTAACATTTTTATTTTACATTTTAAAAGTAACTATTCAGATATGTCAAATCACTTGGAAGTCCCCGATATAAATATGTAAAAAGGAATAAAAAGGACTATAAATAGAATAAATTATTATTATAAAACATTGCACACTAATCTACACTATTGGCCAGTGAGATTACCACAGTAGTTAGTTAGTAATACCGTTTATTTATAATGCCGTTATTCCTATCACTGCAAACTACTTCTTAAAATGTAATTTATTTCTGTGATGTTCAGCTGTATTTTCAGCATCATTACTCCAGTCTTCAGTGTCACATGATCTTCAGAGATCATTCTAATATACTGATTTACTGCTCAACAAACAATTCTGATTATCATCAATGCTGGAAACAGTGGTGCTGCTAAATATTTGTGTGGAAACGCTAATATTTTATTTTTCAGGATTCACAGATGAATACAAAGCTCAAAAGAACAGCATTTATCTGAAATAGAAACCTTTTGTAGCACTATAAATGCATGACTGGTACTGTATCCTAATGCATCCTTCCTTGCTGAATAAAGTCTTAATCTTTATAAATAAATAATAATGATAATAATAAATCTTTAACTGGGTCCTGCAGCAAGACTCTGAACACATGAGTAAGTCCAAAAGTGAATGGTTAAAGCAGAAGAAATGAGCTGAATCAAAATACGAATCACGCTTATTCCAGCAGATGTTCACTCTTGGATGATTCTGCTTAAAAAGCAGGCAATTATTTTGTTTAGCGTTATTGTTTAATTTAGTTTCTTTATTCAGATGCAGAACTAAAACGGAAGATTTGACCTCAGTGTAGGTTAAGTTTATGCTGATTTACTCAGCTTTAAAATCTAGCTGCAAAAGTGAACCCACCGAACACCTCTTAATAATTCATAATTAATTAATTAATAATAATTAACATCCAGACAGATACTAAACGGCCAAACATGCAGAATACAACTGACACAAGGCAGTGCACTCAAAAAAACCTTGTTGCCTTGGCAACTAGCTGAAATATATATATTTTTTGTATTTTATTTCACTTAATCTTTATTTTACTTCCGGTAATGAAGATGTTGTTTGTGGTTTGAGTTGTAGTTTTATTTACTAAATAACCCTACTTCAGGCACATTTGTTACTTCTCTTTTTATAGACTCATTTTGCAAACTTCAAAATTAAATTTGGGTAACATTTTATTTTAGGCTCTCTTAACTAGTTGCTTGTTGGCATGCATATTACTAGAATATTAGCCATTTATTAGCAGTAATTAAGCACATATTGATGCCTTATTCTATACGACCTCTTTCTACATGACCTAATGGATAGGGAGCCGGACTTGCAACCCAAAGGTTGTGGGTTCGAGTCCCAGGTCCCAGTCAATACCACGACTGAGGTGAGACCCTTGACCAAGCACCGTATCTGACAACACTCACACTTATGTATCCGTGTACTGTTTTTTGTGAAGTATGCAGTACACAGTGAATAGCGAGCAGGTATGTGCTGCCATCTAGTGTGAGCGCAGACGAGCACACTTCACCTCATGTGACCCATGAGCAGGAAAACTCACCGTATTTGTCTCTGAGGCCGACTGTGCATCGAAACACCCCACCAAACGCCACGTCCTCCCCGAAAATCACTGCAAGAGACAGACGTGTTAGCATCACAGCAGCTGAAGTACTCAAGATGAACCGAGAGGTCAAGCTCTGCTCATACCTGCGGTGGGATCATTGGCCAGCGTGTTGTCCATGGCACTGGTCACAGACTGGAATAAATTCATCTTCTGTGTAGGGCCTGCTGAGACACTCGAGTCAATCATGTACTAGTGTCTCACGATTCATAACAGCTCTATTTTGCTGCCGGTAAATATCAGAGTTTTGTTTGAGTGTGTTTAGATGCATTGGTTTCACAGATATTGTTAGTTCACACACCTTCCATACTAACTAAATATTAACATTGCAACCTCAAGGAACGTATGAAACGTAAAAGACAGGTCATGACCAGATTTAATAAATAATCTTTTAACAAAAAGGTCTAAAAATTATCAGCCACTGAGATGCAGGGTTTTTTTCTGTACATTTAATATACATTTTTAAATAGCATAATATATAAATATGCATTTGCAGACTTTGCTGTAGCACTTTCCTTTCAAGTAAACAGCAATAATAAAACAAAGTTAATAACTGATGTGCAGCCGTATGCATGATTTATGATTACTGCACTCATACAAAATATGCTACGCAAATATGATTTCTTTTATGAGATTTAATTCTATACTGTAAGAGGGAATTATTAACATGTCTTCAAAATCAGTTCATACGGTGGCCTACTTTAGCTGATGGAGGCAGATAAACGACATTCTAGATATATATATATATTTTTTTTTTTAAACTGTAAAAACTTCTGAAGTCTTTTAAGGCAACTAAATATAATTTTCATGAAACTGATTATTTTTCTATAACTTATTAATTTTAATCAGCTTTTCTTATACAGAGCAGTCATGATACCTTTCTTAGTCCTTCAATAGTTATTCATTTATATATTTTTCCCCCAATCCAGTCTCTACAAAATGATGTGCTCATTGCACCCTAGCAAACTGACCAAACCAACTCATACACGGTCAAGCACTTCTGTGGTCACTGTTTCAAATGTTATTTATGATATTAATTTTGTTGTCATACATTTATCTGGCCCATTTTACACAGTATCACCCTTCTGTGTGAGTTCATTATAAGTTAGTCTGAATTAAAAGAGATTTGGATGATTCCTAAGTTCATACAACAACAGTGTCTGCAGTCAAGCACTGCATTATTCATATGTTCATTACGACAGAACTCAGTCTCAGTGTGTTTAAGAGCAAACCTTTCAGCAACTACAAACAAGACTGACAGATGTCATGCCAGTCGATGTATGTTTAGATTTACTTCAGCTTGAAAAGACCACAGCAAAGCCAGGCTGAAGTATTATTAACAGTACTCCTGTAAAAATGAGAGCAGTCTCAGTGTCTCTTCAGTACAGTGTAAACAAGGGCATTACCGTGCTGAGCAGTCACCGGGTCAGGGTAATAGGTGAAGTGCGCTGCATGTCTCCTCTGGCCGTTCGGCTTGGCTGTGCAGTCAGGGGACAGTTTAAGCAGAGTTAAGCCCAAACTGCCGTGCACGCCACCGGTTAACCCGGTTAACGAAGACTTGACGACCGAAGTTCTCAAGAAGAGCCGCGTCGCCGCCATTGCGCTGGAAACCAAGCTGGAACGGCGCGCTGACGTCAGCGCTCACATGGACTAGCGCTGCTCTGATTGGCTGGACGCGTGGGAGGAGTTTTGATTGACACCGTGCGTCAAGTACGTAACATACGAGCGGTTTTTCAGCATTTAGGGGCATGAAAATTTTTTTGCACAGAAATGCTGTTTAGTTAGAAAACCACAATATTTGGCTTCATCTTAAATTACATTTACGATTATTTCGTGTTAAGTACTTTTTATCCCCTTAAAGGTGTAGGTCACCTAAAAAAAAGTCCTCATTTACCCACCCTGCATTTGATCATGTATGATTTTCTTTCTTCTGTTGAATACAAAATAATATATTTTGAAGAAAGAATCTCAAACAGGTTTGGAATAAGTGGAGGGTGGGTAAATGAAGACAGACTTTAATTAAATATATTATAAAACACTATACAAGCAAACATGTTTTCTTTAATCCGAATATTAAAACTACAATGTTCTTCTGAGAATATCGTTTCAGTGCCCAAAATTTCCCTTTCCATTTTACATCCTTTTTTTCCCCATAGTATAATCTTAAAGTCAATTCCGTGATGACATCATCACACAGGAAGACACATTATTAGGGGTGATGTCTTTGGGTTGAATATTCCAGGAGGAGCCTTCAAGAACATCTTATAAACGCAAACTGTATAGAGTATTTTAATCGACTGATGATCACAGAAAAGCAATCATGCATTCTGACAAAATGGTATCAAGACAATAAACGCACTGAATAATGAGATAGCTGTGAAAACATTTATCATATTGCAAAATTAGAGTTACTTTCATAAAAACAGCATTATATGTTAGAAATGAACACCACATTTGGAAACTATCTGACAAGGTATGTGTCATGTACACTTTCTTAGATTGCATCTTGTAGCCAAAAAACAAAGAAATGGACAACAAACATGTATTTGCTGAAAGCAGCTAGAAGGAAGAGTGAAGCACGATGGCAGCTGACTGACAGCTTGTTTTATGTGAGAGAGGCTCCTGAGCGTTTGGTAACAGTGGTTTTGAGTCCTGCAGGCTTCATCATCTCCTCCTCATTTCCATAGTGCCTGACTGGATGTTTTCACACACTCAGAAACATCTAACTTCCTCCCGCTGTTGCACATCTTGGCCAGGTTCTGCAGCGGCGGTAGAGAAAGATGTTGAAAAGATTAATATTTTAATAACATTAAAAAGCCTACTGCATCATATTTGACACGCGAAATGATCAGAACTGTGCTGTTACACCTGTTGCATATAATCTACTTCATGCCCTCCATTATCTGATCGATGCTGTAGACATTTTGAATCAAGGTCTTTTTTCCTTTTTTTTTTTTTTGAATACACAAACGTCTACCTTCAGCTGGTTTTCACATGTCTGTCTTCTGATATCCTTTAAAGATTGTAATAATAGCTTTGATATATACACTGAAGCAGCTCTGCTTGACCGGATTATCCTGATGTCATTTTTTGGAAAAATCAGTGAGTCTCAAATCTGATCATCAGGCTTTTGAGGAACATTTACTTGTTCATCTGTCAATCAGCATTGCTTTGCAATGCTTATTTGTTTCGATCCTCAAACTAATCTTATGAAAGCAAATTTGTATAATTTCATGCAAGATATCTGCTATACTTCTTTAGTATGCCTTTTGATTTGATTATTCTTTTATTTTAAAATTACTTGTTTAATTTCAGATTTTTTAGTATTTCATCAGCTCAGAAACCTCAGTCTGGTAAACTCATAAAGCCCTCTCTCTATATATAACACATATGATTTGAGTCTGAGTATTCATGATCACTTACACTAGCAGCTCTGGCGATGCTGTTGGGAGACTGAAGAGCCGCCAGTTCATTGAGGATCCTCTTCAAATCACCGGCACTAGGCTCTGCCGTAAGTGATGTGATATAACAATTATCATCATATTAAAACAGACAACTTGCTTTAGATGTGTTGCTTTCTATTCCTTTAATGAAACTAATCAAAGGTTAAGTTTATAACATAATAATAATAATAAAAAAAGACTTTTAAGGTACACCAGGCTGTTTTGGGTCACCATTGACTTCCATAGTAGGAAAAAAATACTACGGAAACCAGTGGTGACCCAAAACAACCTGGTTACAATCTTCCTTTGTGTTCAGCAGAACAAAGAAATTCATACAGGTTTGGAACTACTTGAAGGTGAGTAAATGATGGCAGAATTTTCCTTTTTGGGTGAACTATTCCTTTAACAGTTTTCCATGTAAAGAAATAAAAGCATTCTTAGGAAATATGTTAGAAATTATTAACATGCAAAAAAGAAAAAAATATATATATTATATATATCATATTACAAGGTTTCTGCAGGTTTTATGAAGGAACATTTACGACAATACGTCTATATAGTATCCTAATGTAAATGTCTAGGGAGCACACACTTGCATTAGTAACACTTTTTTTTTTTTAAATACAACTTCCAACAGATCCCAATTACTTTCTTTCATTAAAAAATAAATAAATCTCTGCTCACAACCTCTAGAAAATGATTAAGTTATCAAAAAAATATGTTCTTCCTGTGTTTTTGTCTTGCAAAACTGTTCCCTGTGCAAATGTCTCAAGAGTCTTGTTTTCTGTGAAACTGACTAAAATTAATTATGTTGCAATTGCCAGAACAGATATTTGTACATGGGCTTAGAAAAATCTGTCATTCAAAGGGAAAACAAATTTTCCCTTCCCCACAGACAATATTTGTTCATGTTTTAAGCATATCACTTAATTTCATTTCTTAATTTCGCATCTATTTTAAAACAAAAACACTGAGGAAGGTATTAATTGTTTGCAATGAATTTAATGCCATGACTTTATATATTTAGGATTTTTAGATTTGTGACTGCTTTCAGTAAGAGTCAGACAGTTGTTTGTACCTGGCTCAGGTGCAGGCTGCAGCTGCAGGTACGGATGATCGAGGAGCTCTACTATAGAAATCCTCTCTCTAGGATTGCGAACTAAACACCTCTGAAACAGACAGACAGACGGTGAGCACTAAATATGAAACTGTAGGGGTTATTATCCTGCTATGATCCAAACATCCTGCTCACCTTCAGCACATCATGCAGGTCTTTCTCTGGAATATCGGGGAAGTCGATCTCGTGGGACGGGTCTATGATGGCATGGATTTTGCTGATCTGATTGGTGATGTTCTGGAACGGAGTCTTTCCGTAAGTCATGCAGTACAGGATACATCCCAGAGACCACACGTCACCTTTAGCACTGATCTGGAGACAGCAGAGCAGAGAACGATGGGATTAGATGCTTCCTGAATGGAGATCCGATAACGACTGAAGTCTTCTCACCTTTGACCCTGGCTTCCCATTGGAGGATGTGTCTTTAATGGCCTCTGGTGGCATGTAGTTTAATGTCCCCACCTGATAGATGTTATAAGAACGAGTAAATCAATGCAGAACAGACTAGAAATGTCATTTCTGTAAGACTAGATCAGGCCTGTCCTGACCTGCGAGTCCTTCATGATGCTGGTCACGTCAGGCTGAATACGGTTAGCGATTCCAAAGTCTATCAGCTTCAGCGAAGCATCCACAATCACAAAATTAGCTGGCTTTAAATCACTGTGGATGATACCTTCAGAAGAAAAATACAAAGAGTCGCACATAAATAAACTGGTATAATAAATCTTGACCTAAGAGGTTTAAGATATTTGTACTGAAAAACAAGATCAAATAAAGAAATTAAGTATTAAGTTCCGTTCCTTAGCCCTATATCTCATGTTTTTTGTAAACGCAAGATCACATTCTGTGTGAACGACCTGGATACTGTTTAAATGTATGATGAACGGTCAGCATGCAGGTTCACCGTGTTTGTGGATGGTGTGCACAGCCTCCAGCATGTTCCTCCAGTAGCACTTCCTGTCCAGAGGGTTGACAGTCTTGCGGTTACGCAGCCAGGTGTTGAGATCCAGGTGACCACACTCCATCAGCATGTAGATGTAGCTGCTGGTGATCTCACTGCGAGCGAACAGGAAGTCACGTGACCAGGAGAACAGCAGAACAGCTAGTACACCGCTTCAAAGCACCACACACTTACTAGTCATAGAGTTTAATGATCTGATCGCTGTACTGCTGAAGATGGTTCAAGTGCTCGATCTCATTCTTGTAGCTTTCCACGGCCTGAGCATCGGCCTCTTCTAAATTCACAAACTTCAAAGCGTACGTGTGCTTCTTGTGGTCAAACACCTGATAGACCTGAACACAAACAGAATTATTTCTGTTATACACACACTGGATCAAAGGAAAGGCAAAATGATACAGAGAATACGTCTTATTTCATACCTTACTGGAGCCGCCTCTGCCAATCATCTTGAAAACAAAGAACTGTTTGCCCTTGATTGTGATGGATTCGTTTGAGAAAGCTGAGGCAGGGGTCTGAGACAGAAAGATAGCAGATTGTTAATTTAATTAACATTTCACAAAGCAAATATTGATGGACCAAGTAAGATTTGATTTTTAAAGGAAAATGCCACCATTTTTCCATATTCCACTATGTTCTTCCCTCAGTTTAGACAAGTTGATCACTCCTGAAAACTCCCCCTCTCCCTCTCATCAATACAACCAAGGAGTGATGATATTACTACTAAGTGCTCTTCTCCCATACATTATAGTCATCTTTTTTATCCACTTAGAAAAACGCCACGTTTTATTTTGTGTCATCATACTTACTCGTGTAACTAGTCATGTAACGTCTTTAAATATGGAAAACGTGGAAGTGTTTAGTGACTTCTAGATACATCCCTGTTTGGATCCTAAGGAATGAATGGAGCTAAGCTAAATGCTAACACAGTGGCGCCACGCGCTAGAGCGATTAAGTGAACGCACTGAGACGGGAGAGATATATATCAACTACGAAGTTAAAGGAAGAACAGTGGAATATGGAAAAACACAGAGTTTTCCTTTAAATACATGTAAGTGTTTAATATCGTTTCAATTAATGTTCATATTTGATGGAATTTTTTTTTTTTTTTTTTCTATCCAAATAAAAGAATTGGCTTTCTCTCTATCATGCATTTCTCTGTCTGTGTCAAGTTCCTGATTTGATCTCTTCACCTGTGACTGCTGCAGAACGCACGACACCCGGCTCTGAGGGGTGCAGGGCAACTGAGCGTGACCCATTTTCTGAGCCGTCGTTGGAACAGACGCAACCACTGGACGCTGTTTCACCACAGGAGTGACAAAACTACAGAACAGACAGAAAGCACGGATGAGCTTAAGACATAAAGGCCACTTCTGATCATGAGTTCTGCTGTGTTTTTACCTGTTCGCATTCGGGTCTTTGTGGTTGGGAGTCTGACAGCTAAGAGACGGGTGTAACCTGGGAGGAGGTGCAGGTGTTCTCGTGACATGAATTGAGGATGAAGTGGAAACATGGACCGTGGGAGCTTTACGGTCCTGAATGGGGCCACAAAACAGATTGATCAGGAACCAATCCCAAATGAGCCTACTCTAATAGTTCTGAGCTCAAACATTAAATACAAAAGCATGAGCTATAACCACACCTCTGGAGACACATGCTTGTTTATGAGAGCAGGGATCTTCCATTCTGATAAAGTTTCCTTGGTTAGAGGCTTTTGCTGCTCCTCAGGAGCCTTCGCTGGATTTTCTTCTTCCTTTCTGTTACTTAGTGCTTCCAAATTTTCTGCAAATCCAAACATTAGCATCATTCTATTTTCACATTAACCCTAGAACACACTCAAAAGATATCAATGTTTGTATGTTTTTTATTGTAAAAATGCTAAATGTCTCACTGGGTGTAGGGTTGGTGTTGCAGTACTATGTAACAATCATCCCTAACTTTATATAAATAAGATAAAAATGTGAGGACCAAAATGTGTTTAAGCTTTAAATAAATAAGAAAGAAAGAAAGAAAGAAAGAAAG
>JAUMHE010000068.1:3860495-3887204 GCA_032359235.1 Enteromius mattozi
TTTGTGTTTACTGTTGTGAGAATATGAGGCATAGTTTCAAGAAATGTGTTTAAGCAATCGAGAAAAACTGTAATAAGCATATCGGATCTATGAGAATAATTTGAAGCTTTAGTAGGGCAGTATGACTGGGCAAGAGAGAAGGACGGCAGACATGATGGCAGTGTGTGTGTGTGTGTGAGAGAGAGTGTGTGTGTGTGTTTCTGTGTGTGTTTGTGTGAGAGTGTGTGTGTGTGTGTGTGTGTGTGATGGAGATGCTCTGGTGGAGCTCAGCTCAACATTGATGATGATCTCATAGAGAGAGAGAGAGAGAGACGCGCTCGCGCTGCTGCAGCGTCAAACGCCTCTGATGCTCCAGACCCCGCCCCGCGATGACGTCACCGCGTGACTATTGATCAGCTTTAATGGTGGGTATAGACGCTGTACACTGCCTTTATTTCCCCTCGCATCACGAGAATGACAAGATGAGATGTTAAAAGGTAAGAATGGTGTTCGTCTGTTATTGTGGGATGGTTAAGCGGGTTGTCTGTGCGTCTGTTGCTCGGCTCGGTTCAAAAGAAAGGCTTCAAAGATTCATTCACCTTGTAAAGGTTATAAGAAAACACTTCACCTCGACGACATTAAATCCCAGTCGGTGTAAGAATGACAGAAATAAAGTCACGAGGCTGAGGAGTCTAAGATGGGAATTATAACAATAGCCTTGGGCTAAGTGAATTAATGTAACAGTAATGTGTGAGTCTGGTGCTTTTGTTAATTAACTGTAATTAATGATGCTCCTCATTTATATCTGATCTCAGCTGCTGCCACATGATCGATGTCTTTGCTCTTTTATATTTATTCTCCCGTCCATTACTCGTTATTGACTATCAATCGGGCCAATAGGGAGATAATCCATATATAATAGTGTGTGTCTGATCTGAGACTTACTGTAAATGTTCAGGTATAAACCCCAGGCCTGTGAGCAGCATCACTGAACATGATGAGCATCCTTTCCTTCAGACGAGACACCAGGGCTGTACTGTAGCAAATCTGTAGGATCCAGGCTTTTTGGCACACTAATTACTGTTTTAACCACAGTTTTACTACAAATACCATGGTTAAACAATGCTTAGTGTAGCAAGACCGTGGTTAATTTGTGGTTACCATGGTTTAACTATAGTAAGCATGTTTTTTGTTGATTTAATTAGTAGTTAAACCTTGGTTCATTTTTGTAAGAGCAGTCGGACACCTTTACAAGAGCACTGATATTCTCCAAACCTTTTCTGAACAGAATAATACAAGGCCAAGACATATCCCTATTAATGTCCGTATTAAAGTGCACGAGGCTGTGATGGGTTGGGCCCACTGCTGGGAAATCTGCTGGTTTCTACTGTACACCAGTTTTGAGTTAATATCTTTATTCCATTATGATCTATACGTGACTACAGATGCATTGTAATGATTAAAATACTGAAACTTTTTCCCTTTCAGCTGCATGCAGGATAAAACGTGAAGGATCAATTTAGAAATAGATTTATACATCGTAAATACATATAACAAATATAATAAGTAAGTATAAGCTTTAGATGAATACGTTTTCCATTGAAATATTGACAGTATTTGGACGAGATACAACGATTTGAAAATCTGGAAAATCTGAGGGAGCAAAACAATTGTAATAGTGAGAAAATCACCTTTGAAGTTGTCCAAATGATCTTAGCAATGCATATTCCTAATAAACAATTCAATTTACTGTAGGACATGTACAAATTATCTTCATGGAACACAATCTTTACTCAAAAGGAAAATTCTGTCATTAATTACTCACTCTCATGTCGTACTTGTGATGAAATCTGTTAGGCCTGTCACGAGAACAACTTTTTGTTGTGTGATTATATTGCCCCATAAATAACTGCGATAAGCGATATTATTGTCATTTTAGGAAAACTTTATGCCACTGAATGTATAATAAGGCCTACACACTTTCAACTGACAACAAACATTGAATTCTTACAAATATTTAAATCATGGAAATTAAGTATTAAAATATTAGATACCTTAGAAAACGTGAATAAATAGTAAATACACATTTTCATACAAGTAGAAAAAAGACAAATGCACAATGTACTTTTATGGAGATTTTTCTATCTACAGATTTTTGCTTTTTTTCTCTGAAAAGTAAGGGTGCACACTATTGCTGAAAAACACAATCCCTATTTCAGCCTGATCCCTGAACAAGGCCATATCTGCAGATTACACTTTTTTGTAGAAGGATTTTTAAAAATGAGAGCTAGTTATGTACGAGAAGCTGCAAAAGACATAGGCACAATGGAATGCAAGAAACATTTTCTTAAATGTTATTGTGTTTTGGTTTTTTTTTGTATGTTTTTTTAGGGCAATATATTGCATCACCAAAAATGAGTGTGCGATATTGTGCGATAAGTCGATGTATTGATTATTGATTACAGGCCTACTCTCTGTGACTGCAACGCAACTTTAATGTTCTCAAGTCCAGAAACGTAGTAAGGACATCGATAATATAGTCCATGTGACATCAGCGGTTCATCGGCAATTTTACAGTACTTTTTGTGTGCAAACAAAAATACCAACTTTATTCAACAATTCTTTTCCTCCAAATCACATCTTCTGCAATTAAGAGTACCACAAAGCTCTTGGATATCATCAGAAATATCTTAATTTGTGTTCCTAAGATGAATGAAGGTCTTATGGCTTTGGAACAACATGAAGCAGAGTAATTAATGACAAAATTTTGGGGTGAACTATCCCTTTAACACCCTAATGATTTTTGGCATAAAAGAAGAATCAATCATTTTGACTTAATACAATGTATTGTTTGCTATTGCTACAAATATACCGGTGCTTATGAGTGCTTTTGTGCTCCAGGGTCACAGATGGATTGCTCACACAGATGACAGAATGGACTCTGTGGAAAACAGCAGCATGAAGCAGCAGCAGCAGCAGCAGCGGGCGTCCTCGCCAGCCAGATTCAAAGACTCGCCGTCCAAAGCAGCTTCCAAAGGCGCGTCCGGCAAAGCCTCGAAGAGCAGCGGTAAGAGCAGCCGCAGTAATTCTCCGGTCACCAGCAAAGACCGGCATGCAGCCCGAGGCTCGGCAGCTGTCCACGGCAGCGGAGCAGAAAGCCCGACTCTGAGACGCGCGGAGAAGAGCAAGAGCATCGAGGAGCGCAGCAGCTCCTCCGAGGAGCCCTACGCCGCCGACGAGCCGGGGCCAGGGGCCGACGCCACTCGGGTGGTGTCCGATCAGCCCAGCTCCAGCAAGTCCTCTCAGGGCAAGAGAGAGACGGCAAAAGCCGAGGGAGGCAAGACGGCCAAAAGCGCTGTAGGCTGCGGCCCGGGCTTCTGGAGGGAGGGATGCTTGCAGTCTGAGCTCATACAGTTTCACATGAACAAGAGCTTGAAGAAAGAGAGCGGCATGCCGGCGAAAACGCAGAGCTCACCGGTAACAGAACCGCAGCTGCCGCCCGCCGAGGCCTCACCTCCACTCAACCAGGAGCTGCAGGAGGAGATCGAGAGACTGGAGGACGAGAACGAATACCTGAAGGTATAGGATGTGAAATGTGGCTGGAAATATGGCTTTATTAATAAGCATTTAAAGTGCCCCTATTATAGGTAATGAAAGGTTCATATTTTGGTTTCGGGAGTCTCCAACAACAGGTTGACATGCATGCAAGGTCAAAAAACACTTTCATTGTCTTATAATATGCATTTATTTTTACCTTACTTGCTCAGTGACTCCCAAACGATTCACTCAACAACTCCAAACCCCTCCTTTGCGTGACGCTAATCCGTGGTGATTGGTCGATTGGTCTGATTATCATCTCATCCCGCCTGTAATGCCTGATGAAGCAGTGTTTGTGAGCGCAGTGCTGCTTTGTGTACAACGCTCCTACAGCGGCACCTGGTGGTGAAGAATGAATCTGCATTTTCATTCAGACCAACAGGTGGAGGGAAATATGCTAATGTTTACGTGAAATGGCGTGGAATTCGTTTTAAAAAGACTTCTTTCAATCATTCAGAGTCGACTCTTTCTTTTGAGAGACAATAACTTTATACGTGGTGCTCATGTGGAGCCATTGTTGTTTTATCATGTGAGGAGAAGAACTCCCGGCTGTGATTCAGTTTATTTGGAAACCATTTTTAATTAGGAAATTGCTATTAAATTTCACAAATAATTACAAGTCTCATAAAATATTTCAGATAATTTGATCTTCTTTTTTTTTTTTTTATATATATATATATATATATATATATATATATATATAACGACAGGTTAGTTCATAACTGCAAAAAACTTGATATACAGTCAAAGCCAAAAGTGGGTGCAGGACAAAATGAAGCATTGCTTGGTGATTGGTTGAACTAAATTGTGTGCAGAAATTTAGCAGCTGACAGCTTTTCAACCAAATTCATCAATCTTTCTATCAAAGTTATCTGACATTATCAAGATCAATTTGTTCTGATACAGTTTCTTTTTTATATTCTATTACCATTTTCTCATCTATAGCAAATAAACTGATTTAATCTGAGAATTTTTGAAGGTGTCTGAATAAATGTAGGTTTGACTGTATCTATAAAACACAGTACTTTTGATTCAAAAATACTTTGATGATGTACATATACTGTCAGCTGCATGATTAGAAAATGTTTTCCCTTAAAAACTAGTTTTGTTGAACAGGTTTTTTTTTTGGTTGGATTTCCAACAATTGGTTCGGGCATTTTAACTAGATTTTAAAATGTTCCACCGTTATTTGTCACGGCTCAACATCAAATTATATGTATTAAATATGGTTATACATATTTTTGTAAACAAACCTGACTGACATGGGAAATTGTGATTTATTAGCATGAAATTGAAGAAATGCGAGCAGAGATGGATGAAATGAGGGACACGTTCTATGAAGAAGACGCCTGTCAGCTACAGGACATGCGGCGTGAACTGGAGAGAGCGCATAAGAACTGCCGAATCCTTCAGTATCGCCTGCGAAAGGCAGAGAGGAAGAGAATGAGATACGCAGAAACTGGAGAATTTGACGGGGAACTGCTGAGGAGCCTGGAGCAAGACCTAAAGGTAAAGGCAAAGCATAATGCATGTAAACAAATAATGCACGGGTCAGATGACACTTTGCTGACAGACTGTAGTGTCAAAAAAGTAAAAAACACAATCTCAAAACAACAAAAAGAACAACGAGACAGTGACAGTAAAAAGACAACACC
The DNA here is from genome assembly GCA_032359235.1 of Enteromius mattozi. NCBI lineage: Eukaryota > Metazoa > Chordata > Actinopteri > Cypriniformes > Cyprinidae > Enteromius > Enteromius mattozi. Next base: position 3,865,727 of record JAUMHE010000068.1, read on the forward strand.
ATCTTTAAAATGTTTGTTCCTCTACCAGGTGGCCAAGGATGTGTCTGTGCGTCTGCACAACGAACTGGAAAATGTGGAGGAGAAACGAACCAAAACGGAAGAAGAGAACGATAGACTGAGGCAACAACTGATTGAAGTGGAGGTGACCAAACAGGCTTTACAAAATGAGCTGGACAAGACCAAAGAGGTGAGAGAATACAAATGTCAACTAAGTTATTTTCAGTGCACTGTGAGAAAAAAATCTACCTTTTTAAGCAGTTTTTACTCAGAAATCAGTGTAATTAAAATTGCAAATACTGATTACTAAATTAAGTGTGGAATTTTTAAGCAGAAAGACAGTATTTTCCTTAAAAAAAAAACTTTTTTGTATGGTTTGTCTCTCTATACTCTATATACTATATGCACAGACACATCAAGGATCATTTCTTTTGAGAATACAGATACTTTCTGTATAAATAATGAAGTTTCATCATTTTTATTGCAAATTATGAACATGCAATTATATCTCTGTCAGCTCTCTCTGAAACGAAGAGGAAAAGATGTACAGAAATCAGAGAAGAGGACTCCACAGACCCCATCAGAAGTAAGAGCAATGCTGTTTGCATCCAGAGCCTTTCTGTAGCTCAGAAAGCAGAGCATGGTGCTGGATTAATGCCAAGGTCATGGGTTTGATTCCCAGGGAGTCCGAGGACTGACAACACGTGTACCTTCGACAGTGTTGCCTGATGATTTCCAGCCCAGAAACATTCAAGGCAATTAAAATAAAGACAAAAAGCTTGGTATAAGTCATCTGAATAAGCAACAGAATTAGTGCAACAAGCTAGCCTAACTTTTAGCATTAGCTGGACACTAAGGGTTTGTGGGTAACCAGTTTGCCTTTTAAAATGTGCATTTTAAAACCAGTGCTGGGCGAAGTTACTTTTAAAAGTAATGCACTACAATATTGTGTTAATCCATAAAAAAAAGTAACTAAATAATGCAATTTGTTACTTTTTGTGAAAGGTAATGCATTACGTTACTTTTGTGTTACCTTTTGTCACCTGGGCTGGGCTTGCCTATTTGTTTTTTAATAACCCAAACACCCCTCCAAAGTTATATTTTTGGCATTTGTAAATGCTCTTTCACACTAAAAGTGAAATTAATAAGCTTCTGGCTAAAGGAAGTGTCTCTGAACTTACTTCCAATTGCTCTCAACATGGACACAAAGGTTTGATTGAGTAAACTGGAATACGGTTTGACGTTACTTATTTGAAGAAGTAACTCAAACATTTTCTTGTAAATTTAAAAGTAATGTGTTACTTTACTAGTTGCTTTAAAAAGTAATACATTACCCTCAAATCCCACCAAAACTGATTCCAAACCAGCCCAAATTTTGTCCACCCATCCAAAGCTATTTTGACAGTTCACACTGCCCATTTGGGTGGAAATCATCCCAATCTGGCAACACTGACATTGGATGCGGTGAAGGAAGGGTTGCCAGGTTTTCACAACAAAACCCACCCAATTGCTACTCAAAACTAGCCCTATGGCATTTTGGGGAGGGTCCCATTGGTAAAAAGCATGTTATAGGGTGTAAAGTACACGGTTTTTGTTGGGGTTCTACTGGTAAAGTTCACTTTTATGGGCTAAATATAACATTAATTGAGGTCACTTAAATCCACGGACATGAAAAATAACCCATGGCAACAGTGTTAATAAAGTAGCCTTAGTGTAGGTATCTTTGGATAAAAGTGTGTCAAATGTGTAAATGTAAATGAGCATAGCTCTCTTTGGTTTGCAACAAATGACAAATTAAACACCATCTCTAAACCATGTGTTCTTCCATAGGAGGAAAATGAAGATCTGAAATGCCAGTTGGCCTTCATCAAAGAGGAGGCCACCCTAATGCGTAAGAAAATGGCTAAGATAGACAAAGAGAAGGACCGTCTGGAGCAGGAGCTGCAGAAGTACCGCTCTTTTTACGGTGATGTGGACAGTCCTCTCCCCAAAGGTGAAGCTGGAGGTCCTCCAACCACCAGAGAGTCCGAGCTGAAGCTGCGTCTGCGGCTGGTGGAAGAAGAAGCCAATATATTAGGCCGCAAAATCGTGGAGCTGGAAGTGGAAAACCGCGGGCTGAAGGCAGAGCTGGACGACATGCGTGGGGATGAGCTGTCTGGAGGGACCATGGACCCCTCGTCCAGGGAGCAGAGCGAGGCGCTCTCCGAGCTCCGGCAGCAGCTGCAGTTGGTGGAGGACGAGGCCGAGCTTCTGCGCCGCAATCTGGCTGACGTGGAAGAGCAGAATAAGAAGATGACCAGCGAGCTCAACAAGCTCAAATACAAGGCCGGCTCTCACGAGGGGTCGCGCTTCAGCAGCGCAGCGGTTGACGGAGCGAAACTGGAAGCCCTGCAGGAAGAGCTAAAAGCGGCTAGGCTGCAGATTAACGAGCTGAGTGGGAAAGTGATGCAGCTGCAGTACGAAAACCGCGTGCTGCTGTCCAACATGCAGCGCTACGACCTGGCCTCTCACCTGGGCATCCGCGGCAGCCCGAGAGACAGCGATGCAGAGAGCGACTGCGGCCGCAGGGAGAGCGACGAGGACTGCTCCCGCCTCCCGCCGCATCGCAAACGCGAGGGTCCTGTCGGAGGAGAAAGCGACTCGGACGAAGTCCTCAACATCCGCTGCCTGACTCCCACTCGCTCCCTCTACAGCCCGGAGGGACGCTTTTTATCCAGAGGCTTCAAAGACCGCCAGCAGATGATTGACATCCGCATGGAGGCGGAGAGGCTGAGCAGGACCATCGACAGACTCATCGCTGATACCAGCACCATCATCGCGGAGGCTCGTGTTTACGCCACCAACGGAGAGCTGTTCGGGAGGATGGATGAAGAGGATGAGGGTGGTCGGATACGAGAGCACGAGCTGCTTTACCGCATCAACGCTCAGATGAAAGCCTTCAGGAAGGAGCTGCAGAACTTCATTGACCGCCTGGAAGTCCCAAAACCAGAAGACCGAGAAACTGAAGAGCCTCTGTCTGTAAGTGCAAATAAACACAAGACTTTGTTTAAAGGAATATTTGGCTTGAAATAAACATTTAATAATCTTTACTTGGTAACACTTTAGAATAGGTAACACTTATTAACTATTAACTATGACTTTCTTAATTTGCGGTTTATTAATAGTTATTGCAGTAGTTGTTAAGTTTAGGTACTGGGTAGGATTAGGGATGTAGAATAAGGCTTTAATATGTGCTTAATTACTACTAATAAATGGTTAATATTCTAGTACTAAGCATGCTAAAAAGCAACTAATAGGTGTAACCGTAAAATAAACAATTTTGCATTCTGCCATGAGATGAAATATAGCATCAGGTTTGACCTCAGTGATATTGTTTGCATGATGTTTGCAGATGTTATTGACACTGAATATGCCATTTTAATTTGACAGCTATGGTGGAGAATAGAGTTTTTTTTCTTTTTAAATAATGGATTCTGTTTTGGTCTGTTTGTCAGACAAGGCCATAAAATGCATGATTTAAAAAACTGCATACGCATTTGTTAACCCTTAAAATAAATAAATAAATAAATAAACCAGATAAACTGTAGTTTGGGAACCAATTCTCACAATTAACTATTATTTTTGCCTCAATAAGGTCTTAATTTGATATTTATTAATAGTTAAGGTAATATTATTAATAGTTAGGTTTGGGGTTTAGGGATTAAGGGATCTAAAATATGGTCATGCAGAATAAGGCATTAATATGTGCTTTACAAGTACTAGTAATATGCATGCTAAGAAGTGACTAGTTTAATGTTGAGAATTGGTCCCTAAATTAAAGTGTTATGGGTGTGGAAGAAGGATGAGTAAATATGGCAAATTGTAATTCTGGATTGGACTTTCGTATGATTTGTTGCTTGGATAAATTTGCTCATTTCTAATACTGAACATATGTAATGAATATTTCACTGTTGTGCTTCTCTTTAGACTCACGGTTCCTCTCTCTCTTATATTTCCTCCTCCATTTTGATATCAACCCAGATGTTTCAACCTATTATTTTGCTTATCCTCATCCTTGTCTTATTTTCATCTTTATCATATGCCACTATTTTCAAACTAGTCTTTCTTTTCACTCTTTTCTTTGTTCTGTAAATTTTCATTTTTTATTTTATACTACAGTTTTCTTGCTTTCTTCCTTTTCTTTTTTTCTGCTTTCTTAATTTATCATATTGATTTTGGACATGTCATTAAGGTTACACACGGTACAGGAAGTGATCATCATTTCAGGCACAGAATACAGTCCCTCAACCAAACACAAGCTTCCATTCAAAAACAGAGATGACCGCTGCGCTTCACTGATTTCATATATTTGGTGAGTATTTTTGTGTATTTCATTAATGTGTTACAATTAATAAAGTTTAAATTATGCTTTTTATTAAGTCCTTATCATCTGAACATTTATACAGAACATGAAAACTTCTTTGCTCCAACATGTTTTACAAACAATAATAATACAATTTGTGCATTTTACATTAGTAAAATAAACGTGTCATTGATTTCTGCAGCATTTTATCCTATTTATATTCTCCCTGTTCCCTCAAGAACCCAGTTGGCCATATTTGGAGATTTAAAAAGTTCTTAATGTTACATTTTAGGTGATATTTAGTGTATTGATAATAAATATAATCTGTTAACAGGGGACCAAATGAAGCCCTTCTCTGATGCTCCAGTGCTTAGATGATTTTCTAATGAACCATATAACATCTGACATCAGGATGAAAAAACTAATTTAAAACCTTTTACACTTTCAAAATAAAAATTATGTGATGTGTATATATCAAAGTTTGTTTTTTCAAAAGTTGATGATCTGCTGTACACTGAAAACTGTGAATATTGCCAGCAGTTTTATTTTCTTATTTTGTACTCATTGTAACTCTTAAAATTGAACAAAACATATTTACTGTTTTCGCTGAGATGTTTGTTCTCTGTCTTTTTGATTCTCATAGTTATTGTCAGTATAACACGAGTGAATGGACTGCATGCATATTTTAAACTGCGATAGCCATACTGAGTATTTTGTGACTTGTTGATAAACCAGCGTTATGATGTTAAATATTTTCTCCTGTGCAGCTTAGAAAACTATAAGCAAGCCTTTCGTAGTCTAATCTTCTGGAGAGTTATCATATTTGCATGTAGTGCTTAAATGCTACTTGTTAATTCTGATTAGAAATAAATGTAAAAATATACCAAACACAGAGTGTAATATTGCTATTGTCTCCGTGGCCATGACTGGGCTTGAGGATTCAACGGCGGCCTCCATAGCTGTGACTGGGCAGGACGAGAGTTCAAAGGTGGCCTCCGTGGCTGTGAAAGGGCAGGACAAGAACTTGATGATGGCCCTTATGGCCGTGGCAAGGGCTAAATGAGGGGTAGACGACCTCCCTGACTGTGACTAGGCATAGTGAGGGCTCAGAGGTAGCCTCCCTAGTTGGGTCTGGGCAGGACGAGGATACCCCTGGAGAGTCTGCAGCCACCGGCGGAACCTCTGAAGGGGTTACGGCACCAGCCGACACCTCTAGAGGTGGTGCAGCCACCGGCAGAACCTCCAGAGGATCTACAGCTCGTGGGCGGATGAGGCCTCCATGACAGGTTCATGGGCAGATGAGGCCTCTGGGGTGCAGTGTGCGGCCCACACACTTAAAATAGCAACTGCCATAACAGGGAGCACAGAGGATAGGGGGACAGTCTCTAAGATGACCATGGCTGAAGTTCTTGGGACACCTGCTGCACGCACTGACATCAATGGTGGGTCCGCAAGACTGGACACCAACCTCAGATGCCCTTGGAACGCCCTGGTGTCTTCAAATGCAACATGCACGATGCTTGGGAACACTGGAGTGGCGTCCGTGATGGCTGAAGACTGTGGCTTCATATCCATGGTGGCTGAAGGCTCTGGTGTGGCAGCCATCTTGTGTAGTGGCTCCGGATTAGTGGCCATCTTGGGCAGCGTCTGTGGATTGGCGGCCATCTTGTGCAGTGGCTCTGGGTTTAGTGGGTTCATTAAGTCCAAAACGAAACGAATCCTTAAACAGAAACTCATCGTAAAGTGATACTTGGTATGATAACTCACAGAACCGGTGTACGTAATCCTCAGTCGATTGGTCTCCTTGCCGCAGATGTAGAAGCTGGTCGACGGGGTCCATGGTTGAGCAGGGTGGGTGAAATAAAGCTGCTGGATCTGGGTGTGGCTGATTATTCTCTTACAAAGGGACTGAGGGTCGAGTGGGGATCCAAGTGCAAAACTTTATTAACAAGATGTGGTCAAACAGGCAGCGTCAAACACCAGCAAACTGTACAATCCAGGCAAAGGCAAAAGAGTATATCCCATAACAAAGTGAGGGTCAGGGCAGGCAGCAAACAATACAAAAAACTAGAAAACAGTCCAAGGTCAAGAACACAGTGAAACAAGGATATATATATATACACACACACTGATCTCCAGAAGTTTGAAAACACCCCTGGCAGAGTGTGGCTTTGGGTGATATCAGCATAAATCCTTACCTTTTTGTTTTTGATGCAAATACATTAAAGTAACTTGACATAATCATTGAAGACCAGCAATAAAAATTTTCATGTTGATTACATAATAATGGCAATATATACATGTCAGAGTCAAACATGCCCCTTTGCCAGCTGTGATGCCTGCTTACTGGTTTAAACTTGGCCCAGGTTTTGAAAATATCTTCGGGCAATCCTTCAGGAGGCTTGGAGTAATATATCAAGTCAATGCTCAGATGCCCAGATTAAGCAGAGCTGTAATAGCTGCTAATGATGAATATTTTGATAAATTAAAAATTTAAGTAGGTTCTTTGTATAAACTGTTTATGTAATAAAATATGTTTTCATAGTTTGTGTTGTCTCTTATCAGTGCAAAATTATCACAAATTAAAAAAGATTCATGTCAATATTGTCCAAACCCCACTTTTCTAGAGCGTTTCCAAACTATGGAGGGCAGTAAAAAAGAAAAAGAGTGGTGGTATCAATATGCAAAAATGGACTTTGGCCTGTATATGCTACAATAGGTTGTGTGGTAGATGCGTTTTTATATGCACGCGAAAACTGCGTATCATTTAGACGCATAGTCAGTTTTTACGCATCAGTACCACGAGTTAGTGTTTTTATTTGGAGAACTATTTATACACAGTTTCATGAGACTCGCGTACATCAGACAGGCCTAGTGACAGAGGTAAAAATACACGTGAACTCTTACATCAGTGAGCTCGGAGTATTTTGGGCTCTTGACTCTTGAATCTGTCGGTGTCGTTTTCAGTCTGACGCAGAGTAAGCTAATGGACAGCTTCATTCTGCTGTTCACTAGATTATTTCAAGGATGAATTAGACTGAGAATTTATAACCAAACGGATGTAGTTGAGAGGACGATGCTATTTTCACTGTGAAGTGGGCGCCAGAGAATGACAGGTTGACCTTGTCGTACTTTATTGACATGGAAGCAACAAATGCGCGCGGCGCCGAGAGCGCAGCCTGGGCTTCGGAGGAGAGGGCAGAGATGGCTGGTTTCGGATAATAATATAAGTGTGTGTTATACGGGGACTGCAACCGCGAATAGTTAAAAAGAGGCTGTGATTAGTTGTGACTGAAAGATGTGGAATGCGTTTGGAAATGGACCGAGCGGGTATGTGAGCAAGGCGCAAGGCTGGGAGTTTGTCCCGTGCTCGCGTCTGGAGAGGCCCGGGAAGAAGCTCCAGAGTCCCGCCAGGGTTCGGTCTTTCCCGAGCAACCTTCTGGAGCTTCCACCTGGACCTTCTGCTGCTGCTGCATCCGATGCGACAGGAGCACAAACTCCGAATGTGGAGCTCCAGAGTCCGCACACGCGCACAAAAAAGAAACTCGAGGAATTAAAGAAGCACTTCGATCAGGAAAAGGAGGAGTGGAGAATGGAGAAGGAAATGCTTTTGAGACAAGTTGCTGATATACAAGTACAAACGGATGCATGCATGCGACATGACTGAGTGGATTACACCAGACAACGGTGTGCGATGAAGTGCCGACGTCTTCTCTTTATTCTGCGTTGTGTTTGCAGGGTGGAGAGAACAGGAGGATACTGCTGGATCTGAAGTGTGTTTTAGAGGAGGTGCAGTCGGGGGTGAAGCGTGAGGAGAGTAAACGGGGAGAGCTGGAGCTGCAGTACATGAAGGATCGATGCGCGTGGGGCCTGGAGCGATCAGAGCTGAAAAGTCGCATTACTCAGGTATGAAAATGCACTTCTCTTTATGATATATTGATAGGCCTGCAGTCTTTGATAGCACTTTTACTCCTGTGAGTGTTTCTCAGGGTGGGTTATTTGTGAAAGTCAGTTTCTGTACACAGTGTAGAATAAAACAACTATTCAGCATGTGCACGGTAATTTCCAGGGTAAAATATATTGTTAATTAAGACTATAGCGATGCGGGGTAAGTTGTCACAATGTGAATTTGATGTGAATTGATTTGAAGTTAAATACTGTAACTTATGGCATGTGCAGTAGGGCTATTTTATTAAATAAATCTAAGGTAAAAAAAAAAACTTCATGCACGCATTATACAATATTTAGGGTCTTTAAGAAAAAAAGAACCACTATGAACCACAAAATTCAGGAAAAAAAATGTATTTAGTTTTTTGATTTGTTTTGTTCGGCAGAAACTCAAATGACATGTGCTTATGGCATATGTAGTAGGGCTACCATATGAAATTAAATTAAAATTAAAGTAAAAAAAGCATGCATTATACAATATTTAAGGTCTTTCAGAAAAAAATAACCACTATGAGCCACAAAATTCAGAAAAAAAGATTATTATATATAAAAAATATGTTTTGTTTGACAAACTCAAATAATATGTCATTCAGATAAAACAATAACAGCACATAAAAATAATTAAAGAAATAGACCTTTATAGAAAGGGTTTTGTGTAAAAAATTAAAACGCTAAAAAGAACAACAATCTCGACTGTCCTGTAGATAATGCACACAGATAATGCATGCTTTAATTATTTGTTGGTTGTCAAATGCTTGTCATTGAGCATAACTCAGAGATTGCATAGGCTTTGTGTAACACAAACACTATCAAGTGCAAATATATCCTGTCAACAGCAGCTTTGTGGGTAAGCAGCCACACAAGACCAGCTATTAGATAATATCTACAAAGAATGGAAAAGTAATTTGACATTTCACGGTACGATGTAGAAGTAATATGTGGAAACTATGTTACCAAACTAAAAATAGCACCCACTCCTGATTAGTTTTCACCTTAGTGCATTGTCCCTCTCGGCTTTCATTTCTGTTTATGACATCCTTATAAAGACACTGTCCAGATGGTCTTGTGTTCACTATCCACGGTGAGAAAAGATTGGAGTTTTATACATTATTGTGACTCCTAATACAGTAGCACAGCACTGCACACGAGATGAAGAGAATGGTTGAATGGTTGTGTGACGCCAGATCTTGTGACGAGCTGCACCTCAGGACACATACTAAACACAAAGCGTTATTAGACAGACGAGACTCCATCACGCTGTGGTCCAAGTTAAACACAAAAACACACAAAAGAACAGCCTTATAATGGTGTGCTGCTGTTTAGTGACTGCGCACTTCACCGCAGCTGCACTTGTTTGAATTCAGAAAACGATTTGGGTTTAGCCGCACAAATCCACCCGAAGTATTAGCTGGTGTGGAAAACAGAATTCAGGGAGGGGTCGAACTGAACCGTAAAAACTTGTTTTCTTTGCCGTCCACATCCTACCACAGCACATACTTTTGTCCCAGTGGATTTCTTAGGTTTACCGCTAGGCATTCACAGCAGGGTATGTGCCAGCATACTTCTGAGCATATTTTTGATCTTTAAAACAGAGATGAGTTCCTCCAGGGCCCCACCCTTAGGAATGTGAGATGCTGAAGGATTGGTCTTGCTGTCTATTAATAGAGAGCTGTTTTTTGTGACATTGTTACCCAGACACGGAGCGCACAGTAACTGCACTCATTATATTCTAGTCTTAAATCTACAGCAGCACCGGCCACCATCAACTCTGGTTACATGGCACATCAGTGTTTCGCATGCCCTCTGCTTGTAAACACAGGCTGCTAGCACACCCAAGGGGAACGCATAGGTTCGATGATAGTGTGCCAGCACATTTAGCACTATAGGAGTGCACTGTTTATACAAACACTGCTTCGGTCTGGTTCGTTGCTATGAGAAGCATAAATAAGATTCACCTATTTTTGTCTTGGCGGTTGCACAGATAGTGGCTCAAGCAGGTTTAGTCCAAGCAAGACTTTAAAACATCTACAAACTGAGTTATCAGCTAGTTTAAGATGTTCGATTTGTAGGTCTTAGTGGAATAGTGGCATCTTCATATGTTCAGAAGGGATTTTAGATACACTACTATATTAAATGTTCTTTAAATATTTGTTATGCTCAGCAAGGTTGCATTTTTTTATTAAAAATACAGTAAAAGCAAGAATATTGTGAAATATTATTACAAATTAACTATGTGAATTTCTATGTGAATATATGTTAAAGTGTAATTTATTTCTGTGATGTTCAGCTGAATACTCCAGTCTTCAGCGTCACATGATCTACTGATTTACTGCTGAATAAACATTTCTGATTATTAACAATGTTGAAAACAGTTGTGCACTAAAGCTTTTGCAACATTGTAAATGCCTTTACTCTCATTTTTGACTGATTTATTGCTTCCTAGCTAAACATATTCTTAAATAAACTTTATAAAATAAAATTAATAAAACACAAGAAGCAAACTTATGCGTAATGATTCATGCAGACTATAGGTCTCAGTGACACCAACAGCATCTGTCAGCTGCAGAGTTCAATCAAGCTCGGTGACAAATATGGATTTAGTGTCTGCTGTCTAGTGAGCTCTCTTCAGGATCATCGGGGGGTCAGCATGCAGACATGGCCTCTCCATTACACAGTCACTAGTCTGAGTGTTTGTGTGTGTATGCGTATGCCTAGGCCGGGCATGGTGAGGACTCAAGGTCCGTTTCATCCTGTCGGTGATAGGTTTCCCAAAACTCCTCTTTCCTGTTCAAATGCTTGCTTTTCTCTGCACAACTGTCTTATACACCCATTTCCTATTTGGTGGTCAGCAAATCCCTGCCTCTCTTCCCCCACAGTTAGAAGCCCGAGGATGTAGTGTGGAGACTGTGAGGAGTCCAGAACTAGGGGACACTCTGAAACGGGAGAGAGCAGAACAAAAGAAGCTGCTGGCAGACACTCACAGTGCAGCCATGGACCTCCGCTGCAGGCTGGAGAACAGTGAGAAGGGCTGGGTGAAGGAGAAATCTGAGCTGCTGGAACGCTTTGAGGCTGAGAGGAAGGAGTGGGAGAACCAACTCATGGATATGCAGCAAAGGATTGAGGAGGTGAGTCTGCGGATGTGCGCCGCTCCCCACAGCTCAGCTCAGAGAGCCGTATCTGGTTTCAGACTGACTCCCTAAGTACTCCTGTTTACTTCCACGCTAAATGAGCTCTTGCTCTGCAAGTAAGCCTTGATGGATAATGGTAACACCTAAAATTGGAAGGGGTGAAGTCACATTATATAAACCCTGGAATTGCATGTGACTGCCAAAGCAAGTTTAGCTCAGTGGTGACTGGCAATCATCAGACAGAAGCTGAGAGCTAGTGGTAGTGAAAGTGCAAACATGTATCCATTTGGCAGATGTTTCTTTAAAAGGTATGCATCTTATCAGTATGGGCAATCTTCAAAATCAAACCAAGGTGTTGCTAGTGCTCCATTCTTTACCATTTGAGCTGCGTTTCTTAGCTTTAGCTACAAACCTTTCCATAAACTAATGCCGAGTTCACACTGCACGATTTTATCCCAGATTTTCACGCAGACAAATGCCCAAAATCAAAGGCAGCTTGGTTCTTGTTCATGCGAATCAATCACGCAGTGTGAATTGTCAAAGACTCGCTGACGCCTGTGAAATATTTGGCATGCTAAATATTTGAATGTCTATGCGATTCAAAACCCTGCTTACATCAGCGATCATCTAAAACCAATGAGAGAGCGAGATACAGAGCAGCGGGAAGTTCAGGGAGGAGTTATAGACCACAGTATCATGATAACCATCCTCCTTAATCCTTTTTTCTCTTTCGCTGCACATTAGTGCACAAAAAATTTGTATGAAAAACTTCTTGCAGGCTACCATTTTGATATAATTTGCAGTCTCGCGCTGGAACACTGATCTCACGTGTGAGCTTGCGTTATTTCCTTATCACTTCTCATGTGTGTTCGGTTGTGAAAGTTTGTGAGGTGTCGGCGATTCTTCCTATTGTAAAGTCATGCAGTGTGTACCCCCCTGTCACCGATCCATCGTTCAGTGTGAACACAGCAGCAACTGAATGCTACCCCAGATGTAGTTGTGCAGTGTGAACTCGGCATAACCTTTTACATCCATTCCTTTCCATCCAGGTCTATCAAGTGTTATCCCATAGAGATTAACTTCCAAATGCGTAGCTCTAGACCAGGGCTCCTCTAAGAGTTTAGCTCAAATCTATAATTTTAGTAACTTGTAACTCTGAACACCTTGATTAGTCTGCTCACATGTCTTTGATTGAGCCTGGAGCTAAACTCAACTAGGTAATGGCCCTCTAGGGCTCCATTGAGGAACTGAACCATGACATAGATTTTTGGTATGTAGTTACATATGCATTTTGCCAGACGAGTGTATTCAAATCAACTGGTGCCATATTCATGGTATATAGATATTATCATTACTTGCATTATCTGGGAGTGGAACTCACAGTATTGGCATTGGGAGGCCAAGCTGTACTGCAAGGGGTGCCGAAACCTGCTCCTGGAGGGCCACTTTACTGAGTTTTGCTTCAATCTTAATTAAACACACCTGAACCAACTAATCAAGGTCTTCAGACTAATTAGAAACATCCAGGCAAGTGTGCTGGGGCTGGTTGCAGGTCGTTTGGCCCTCCAGGAGTGGGATTTAACAACCCTGCTCTTGTTAAGCAACAAGAGTTTTGGAAGATTTACCAAGAACTACATAATTGTTTTGTCTTTTTCTAGTTGTACAATGAAGTGAGGGCCCACCGTACGGGAAGTTCTCTGAGACCAATTACTGATGGACAAAATGCACTAAGGCTCAGCTCATGTTCTGCCAGCACTTTGTCGAGTGCAGTAACCTATCCCTCAGATGCCCAGAGCAATGAATACTCTGAGCCTCTAACCCAGCAAAGCAATGCCAGCATCGATTCCCAACCGAGTCAACTCAGTCACAACACCAGTGAATCCAGCGACCAATGCAACAGCGATCAAAGCGAACTATTAAATCAGCAAGATTCTGCTGAACAACAGGCCATAGACACTGCAGAGCTGGAAGAAATCCTGGAAAGCTGTTTGAAAAAGAAAACGGGGAACAAGTCCTGCTTCACTGGACAAGATGACCTCCTTAACCCTTTCAAACGATTTCAGAGCATGGAAATAAGCTGTGGAAGTGACAAAAAGAAGAACAATACTGCCCTTAATGCGGTGAGACTTTGTTGTCACAGCACTCCAACAGTGGTACAAATCTCTCAGGATTTACTATTACACACTTGCTATACATTTTTACCAAACCCACTGAAATATTCCTTAATAGATACACAAAACCTGTGAAAGGGCTGTGACGGTGGCCATGGAAACCGCATCATGGACCACCCAGTGTTTGTTTGCCACGGCGGTAAGAATAAAATACAAAGCTTTGTATACAAGTGCAATAATAGTAACTTGGTATTTATAGCATATACCTTTTAGCTGTAAATTGCTTTATTTAGACTGTTAATTCACAAAATTCACAAATTACCTCAAAAGCCATACATGGCATTTCCTTTACACCGTTTCTACACTGGACGACAAAATACAGTAGAACACAGTTATAATCGGTAAAGCTGTCTACACTGGATGCGGTGCGGCACGACAAATCCTCGACAGTAAACGTATGCCTTGTTTTATTTATAACATGCCAACAATCATACTTGTCACCATGTCACATCCAGTGGAGACAGACTTTAGCTGTTGCGGTGCGGCACGATAAGTGAGGTGAGCACCTTATATCTAATTGCTATTTGCTAGATGAGGCCAGCGAAGAATTATTTAGGCTACTTCCTTATGTAACAGTATTGTTTCTTCGATAGCCTGATGTTTTGTAGGGTGCATGTTGTTGTGTTGTGCGAAAATAAAAATATACATATGTTAAAAGATGTTTGAGCCATGTCCACATTTATTTATCTTTTGTTTCAAAATTATATACTGTATATCGATAGATAAACAGTTGGTGGGAAAAATCAGCCACTGTCACAGCCCTATCTACTCTACATTTACTAATCATCCATTATATTCCATGTTAAGATGCTGCTATGTGGGGCTAAAGATGTGCTGTATTGTGTGGTTTGAGGTCTAAAGTTTGTAAGTCTTCTTATTCATCAACATCTTGCAGGCACTTAAGGAAATTGCTCGTGTGAGTGAAGAACTCTGTAGCTACCAGGATGAAACGAGGAAGTGGCCTGATATTAAGAGGTAAACCTGTCTGCAAACCGGTGCTGCATGCATGACAAATACATCAGATCAGTGCTTCATAACAACCTCACTTTGTTTGGTTTTCCTTTTTAGAAGTCGCAGTGAGTCAACATTTTTCCCAAGAGAGGTGGAGTTGGTGGAGAGGGTAAAGAACAGTTTGGAAATGGAGGACACAGTTTTGTACCTGAAAAACATGAGTGAAGACCTTAAATCCCTCGATGAGCAATACTGGACGAATTGGGAAGGTTGTAACATGGTATCACAGCAAAGTGAGGCTAAGCCACAATGCAATATGAAACAGCAAGCCCCACCCATACCAGCCCGTAGTACATCTTGGTACCTAAGCAGTTCTTCCGTTTCAGAGTCCACTGGTACAGAGCAAGGGTGTCAGTGGCCAGGAACCCACCCAGATAGAAAGTACACCAGCCCTGCTATTGTACGAAAATTTGAAGCGATGCTTCAAGAAAATGAGGGGAAAATTCTAACAGACTCTGGGAATGTAGCCTGCTCCGTGCCTGTGGATTCCAAGTGCAATATCAGCTGCTGCCAGAGCCGCTGGTCTTGCGATGGAAGTCGATTTGGCAGCAACAAGTTATCCAGATGTGTACCTGCTAAGAGATGTCTCTCAAACGTGGACATTGCAGCTGCTGCCTCAAATCGCAGTCTAAACCAAATAGATGAACAAAACAAGGGTGCATATCCTCCCATGAACATGCTTACAGATTCTGCTGCGTCGCTAGACTTTAATTCGCCATATCAAAGTGCTACAGCTACTTCCAGGAATGAGAGACTTGAGGAGAAAACTGCAGAGTTCAACCGTACGCTCTTCCAGGCAGGGATGGGTGTTCGGTGTGATGAGGACATTTCCATGAATGTCTCCACTGATTCTTCTCACAGTCTGCCAGAGGTTATATTAAAGGACACGTTTATAGACAGTCCTTCGAGGCACATTGAAGACAATCCCAAGGATTTGCACTCGGATCTTGTGGCACAATGCCCAAAAGAGGAGGAAAGACAGAAGGAAACAAAGGACCTTGTCACTAATTCTTCATCTCTGCAGCAGGAACTTAGTCTGAAGCAAGACAGTGAAGTTCAGTCTTCACAGACTTCACCGATTTCAGTTGACCAGCTTGTCCCAAGTGTTGGAGAAAAACGCTTTGAACTGAATGCAAGTGCACCACAATTGCAAACCCATTTGGAAAAGTCCAGCAAAGTTCTGGGCGTTGGTGCAGACAAAAAACCCAAACAGACTAAAAAGGACACGTGTTGCACCAGGTCTCGGATTCTAGATGAAAATCCATGGAAGCCCTCTACGCTAGCGGCCTATCCTCGTCCCATGGAGTCTAGGTCCAACTATGGAGCTGTTGAGAGGATTCTCAAAAATTATGAGGACTTGGAGAGATCTCAGGAGCAGCGTCAGCGGTCACAGCCCAGTCCAGGGAAGAAGGAAGACCTTGTGGACCTTTTGGAAATGTTGAATATGCAGCATGAGCCTAGCATGAGACTAACACACACACCGCATCACCAGGTCATAGCCCACAAAGAGACACATGTAACAGTGCAGGTCAGTACTGCACACACTCCCGAACACAGACCCACGCCATTCAAGCCACAAAAGCACACACTTTCACCCGAACTGCAAACATTCAAGTACATGCTAAATGACTCAGCCGGAGAAGTGTATGAGGTGCAAGTGTAGATGACTGCGGTGTATTAAAGGGACAGTTCACCCAAACATGAAAACTCATATACAGATCCTCAAACCTGTCTGAATTTATTTCTTCTGTTGAACACAAAAGAATATATTTTGAAGAATGCCGGCAGCCAATTGACGGTAGTCATTGACGGTAGTATTTTCTTTCATACTATGGAAGCCAGTGGCTGGTGAGTAAATGATGCCAGATTAAATTTTTTGGGTGAACTATCACTTTAAATCCCAAAGTAGCTTTACTTCATTTTTGTACGTTTATAAAACTCCATCTTATGTTGAGCACTGTATACTTTCCCTCGCATACACGTAAAAAAGTGAAGTAAACTTTGGTCTTAAGTAGAATTTTGTTTCCGATGCATTTGCTAAAATGTCTGAGTGCCTGTGTTGTATTGTGAATACACACATGGTTAAAGAGTGCTGGAGCACCTGCAAACTTCTTCCGCTGTGACATACAGGTAAAAATTGATGCTGTATAATAAAAATATTAGGAACTCTAATTTTCATTAAAACATTTTATTTTAGACATAAATGAGTAGGTTAATCGGTTGTCTCTATGAGCGCTGTACAGTAACTGATGAATGTGTGACATCAGAGATTTAGTAACATAAGACATTGCTTAGAAAGATTATAAAAAATTCTTTTTAATCTACAACTGAAAGTCTTTTCTCAAGTCTGGAAATATTTAGAATTTATTGTTAAAATACCTCGTTGCCACAAAGCCATCTAAGCAACACAATTAAAATTCCTTAAGTTGAGTTTCAGTCAGCTTGAAGTGAGCAGCCCAGAATCTTCTTATTGTTGGATTAAGGCTTGAAGTGAAAATAATAAGTGGCACCAAAGTTTAATTTTCATCTTTCATGTCTAGCTCTTTGGAAAACCTCAGTTAACTGTTTTTATAGGAGGCCAAGGTATGTGGTGTAATTACAGAAACATGTAGCGTGGCCAGGGGTCTAGTGAAACGAGTGCTTAGTAAATTACACAACAAAATGACTCGAAATGATTGTCAGAAGAGTCAGAAACTTAGTTCTAAAATAGAGAACATATGCAGGAGACAAAGGTTCATCCATTGCCTTTAAATGCAATGGCATTGAAAGAAAAATGCAATATATTTTTGCTTTATTTTTTTTCCATTAGGCACCCCTCCTCCAAGTTCTACATTTATCCTGTGGTGTCCAATTAAGTTTTGTCAGCTTACGTTGCAATTTAAACAATATATAATTGTTTTTGGTATTATACTTGCATCATAGATTGAATTACATAAACAAGAACAATTCAAAATAGGGTTCTTTTTTATTAATGCTATTTGAGTTGAGTTTGGATGTAAACATTGTGACAATTCTTGTGAATTTCATTCACGCTCTGCGATAGAGCTTTACATGAAAGCACACGGAGCTAATGTACGTTATTGAATATTTAAATCCAGTGAGGCTTCATAAAAATATTTGTCTCAACAGCAATGCAAAGAGTCCTCGGTAACTATCAAGAAGAGCTTTTCACGACCTGCGTGTCCGGCAAAGAGACGTTTGCCCTCTCGCTGGGCTAGCCGCTCGTCTGTCTCGTCTGCATCAACTCCCTCACCACCACCCACAGTCTTCACCCAGAGACAAACACTCACCTACTCCACCTTTCACACAGAGACCGTCATCTAAAGGGCCATTAGATTACGTCCAATGCCTTTAAAGCTGTACATGTTGCCTGATGAACAATGACTGTCCAGTTTAGTTGTTTACATTTCTATATGAACTCAAACTGCCTTTTCATTCTTTTTTCTCAAAGACTGGTTTACATGTACATTTCATTTCTACCAATGTGACTTACAACGTGACTTGTTGTTTTGTGTTTTCATAAACCAGTATTAATCTGCCGTCATGTTTTATAGCTGCGAATCTAGACCTGTTTTCTGTCTGTGCTTCAAATCTGGCCTCATTTGTGTGTGAGGTCTGATGTCTGATTGAGAATATTATTTACCAACTTCACCAATACCACTGACTTGTGTTATTACAGAAACGAACGGATAATACGCTTCGTTTACGTGCTTATCTGATCTGAGACATATCACTTAGACAATGCCTTCGCAGTCCTTTTTCTTGATAATATCACAAATGAAACTGTATTCAGCATTTATAAAATAAAAAATTGACACTCATTTCTGGATGTGTTTTATTCATAATCTATTTTGGTCTTTTCAAAACTGGTATTTTGTATGTGGGGTTTTTGATGTGTGCTTTGCATTTAATTAAATTGCTTCATTATTTGAAGTAAATGCCTTGCTTTGAAGCAGTATTTATGATCTTAAGAATAATTAACGAAACAATGGAAAAAGACAACAGTAACCCCTGGCTGTAAAATGGTAAACATTTCTTTTTATGTGATATCATAAAATAACACTGCAAGACAAAACTCTACAACATTGACAATTGTGTAAATAAAGGCAGAAGAGTATTTTGGATTAAAGGCACATGCAGTACACGGAGGACTAAACCTGCTTTTCCCAATATGGGCTCAATGTGCCCCTAAAAACTGCACTATGAATACAATGTCCAAAGTACAGTTCATTTAACATGCTGAATTTGCTTTATACCTCATTCCTTGATCTGAAACTCTATTTTAGTCAGCTAGACATTTAGACTCCCTTGCTTCAGTTGCATACAGAATTAAGTCAGAAAATGTTTTCGCAGCTGCAGCATCCTGTCAGAAAACCTTAGCCAACATGCCAGGACAAAGATCACCTTCCCCAGGCTTAAATCAGCTCATCCTTGTCCACATATATTCCACTTCATCTTTCCCAACAGGAAGCCAGAGGCCCAACACAGGAAAGATGGAGCATCTGTCGACCTGTCACTGAGACATCTGACATCTGACAACACTTGACTGTCATTGAAAGGCTCAACGTGTTTGTTCCTGCACTCTTTTGGATTTACTTTGACTAGACATTATTTTATTGCACCATTGTTTCTGGTTCCATAACATAATACCCTGGCAGGGTATATTTAGCGTTTATGTTAGAGAGGTTCCACCCATATATACTTAATACAAGTAAATATAAATAAAGTCAATGTCTATCCTAAAACACGCAAACTTTTTTTAAGGAAATGCCAGCTTTTTTAAAAGGTGTGTAAGGATACAAATTAAGTGATTAATAATGACAGCTTACTCTTGCTAAGTTGCTATGTTTGCGTCCTCAGACGAAGAACTATTCGCGCGCGTCTGTTTGGCGCCAGATAAAAATACGCGCGAAGTCTGTCCCGCGGTGACGGTGTAACCTAACACCTTACAGGTCTATAACCTATAAATATTATCTAGTAAATAATTAAATCTGTCATTTCCCTAATGTCAAGCAGTCTGTGATGCACAGCTGTATACAGAAGGAGAGAAAACTGTAATCATAAGCGATGTTGTGGATAAATGCATGTGTAGGATACTAATTCGGGTCATCAGGTCTCAGCCCTTTACAGGGTCAGCATCCAATCACAGCACCGTACTGTAAATCTGATTGGTCCGATGTGAGTAAAGCTATGAGGAGAAAACAAACATCAAGTTAAAATGGTGCAATGTTGATATTTTCATCGTTTAAAAATGAATATCTAAAAGTTAAAGTTATGATCTTTCAGTTTATTTTAAAAAAAAGTTTTTTTTCATATCAACAGCTCCCTTTGTTGTCTTGGGACAGGTCCATTGTCCGTATCTTTTGTCAAATTAAAAAAATTATTTTAAGCCTTTTTTTTTCCTAATTAAAACAATGGAATAAGAAGAATAAGTAAGCAATCAAATAAATTCAGTAATTCTACTGCACTACATAACAAAAGTGGCTAGAAGGTATTTAGAGACATTTAGCCATGAATGCAGTTTACTTCATACATTTATGTTGAGGTGAATGTTTTCAGTATAAAATTTTGAATAGAAATATTCAACGATTTAAATCTGAACTGAAATGATACTTTGAAAATGACAGAGAGAAAAGTGCTTTATTTTGAGGTCCAAAACAGGCTATTCTGCCATTTAAAATACAATATGTATGTGAATGTATTCATAACTATCAAATTTATGATATAAATGGCAAAATTCTGAATAAATATTATAAAATATATAATAAAAACAGTGGTCCCCTTAAGTTGTGTCCCTGGTGTTACCGTTTAACAAAAATCTGTTATTTTGAAATAAAAATCACACTGATGACATCACTTGACTTCCTGCTTTCTGTCTTCTACAGATATATGAAAAAAGGCCCATTTTAAGTCCACTGTTTTTTTTTTAGTTATCACAAATGTTCTCATTTATCTCACGATTTCATATGAAGCTTTTAGTTGACGTCACTGGTATGACCTATTTATTGTTAGGGAATTGTAAACAAAAATCTATAATACAAACAGATTAAACTACTTAATTTAGTGAGTCTACCATATGGTTTCATACCTTGCAGCAGATATTGTGTAAAATGCATTTTTCATGAAAATCGTCACTGGTGTTACCTTCCTAATGGGTAACACCAGTGAAGATCAGTAGATCCGGTCTCTGGTGATTCACTGTGTCACTGGTGTTACCGCGCTGTGTTACTGTAGGCTACTGTTTTTTTTTTCCTCCTTATTTCTTGCATTTTTATTGTTTTTCTGTAACTCTGACTACATCTGTTGTCATTTATATGTATTCATAAAGTCAAAAGGTAAGGTAAAAATGTGGTCTAAGTTTAAATGTTTGAAAAAATAAATACATTTTAAGACATTTTGCCATGCCAAAAGTTGATGTTTCTGTAGAATGATACAAATGGATGGTAAAGTAGCACCACTAGTTTTATTTTTCTTGTTTTGCCTTTGTCTTGTAAAATATATTTTGAGCTAATGTTTATATTGTTTGCTCAGATGTCCTTGGATGAATTTGACCTATAATAAATGCTTTGCTGAAGTTATTTAATATTGGCAAATACATTTTTTAGTTGAAATATGAGGAAACTTCAGCTGCATTCACTCTGACACACTTTATTTGCATCGCAGTATTATAAAATGTGCTTAATTTAATGTTTTAAATATGTAGTCAAACACAGTTGGGGTGTGTTCCATTCAACCGTTAGTGGACTTCACAGGGTATTCCGCCATCTTAAGTGAGATTCCGTTCCGAAGGGAGTGATCATGTTCTGTCACAGTCAGCTGGAGGTGCCAGCCCAGATCAGGGGATGGCACTCCAGCTCCCAGCGAACTCTCTGTGTTTTATG
>JAUMHE010000068.1:3927992-3948377 GCA_032359235.1 Enteromius mattozi
TAATGTTTGCCAAACATTAAAGGAAGCTGACTCATTTCAGAGACAGGGTGTTTGACTCGGGCGGGAAACCACCTAGCAACCACACAGAAATGTGTATAGCAACACTGTGGCAACTACCCAAAACACCCTCACACCTAGGGATGGGAAATATGGCTAAAAATAGTGTCATTAACTGTTTATATGAATAGTATTTCATGCAATATTGATATTTATCACAATATTAGTTTTATTTCCCCTAAACTCTGTGTTTTCTGTTTTATTTTGCATTCTGTGTTTTATGATTGAATACAGGTTTATCATCAAAAATGGTGTGTAATGAAATAAATAAATACAACTTTAACATCTTAATCATTATTAAATGCAATTTAATGACAATATAACATATACTGTATATTTGTGTTTATTTATTTAGCCCAATAATATGCAGCACAACAAAACTGCATAAATGACAAAAACTATATAGATGTATGATAATCCTTAAATGAAAAAAATATTGTTGATTTGAGAAGTACATAGTAATATAATAGTAAAAAAAATAGTAATATACAATATATAATAATATACAGGGCTCGAATTGAGGGGGGATGGCAAAAAAATGACAAAAAGCATTCCCACCAAAAACCACCATCACCCTGTAATGCTCAGGTATGGATGAGACAAGACAACTGGGTGTGAGAAGAAAAGAAGTATTTTAATAAAGGATAATGCAGGGCGAACAAAACATTAAAGGAAAAGGAAATATATAAGGAATATAAGGAAATAATAGAGTCCATTTAAATCCAAGCGATCTCCGGATCGCTAACTCAAAGTGCCCTCAGTAGTTAGTTCCTTTAGGTGCAGGGGTGCTCAATGGTGGTGAGATCTCCGATCTCTGAGGAGACAGGTGAGTGTAATCAGTAAGCAGGTGACTGCGAGCGCGCTGTGACTGCTGAACTTGGATCAGTGATACTGGCTGGTGTGATACACCCTTACCATCCCCTTTAGATTATTAATTTTGTGTGTTACGTACAACTTATCATGTACATGAAATGTTAAAATTGTCTAGTAATGATAATTCACAAATGAAATAACGGAGATTATTTCAAACTCCACGCAAATCTTTGCCGTTTTTCACACAAAATGATTCAAGCACAACTTTTGAAGTTATTTAAAAAGAAGGTAGGATTTTATCTTAATTAGAATTTAAATACATTCCCCTGACATATTTTGCTGTGTGACTGTGAGGGACTGAGAAATGATAGGAGAGCGGACATATCGAACTTTTCAAAAAATATTGCCTATATTATTTAAATAAAACACGTCTTAAGAGTTTAAAAGCATTCACTGCGTGATGAGTGCAGTTAGAATGCACTTATAATTCCAGCAATAAAACAAAAAAATATCCACATATGGGTTTTTGTTTTATATTCTTTGCAAAAACAATGTAGGCTGTTTTTCTGAATATCAGCACATGTGTGCTAGAGCTAATGTGCTGTTCATTTGTACAATAGTGCAGAGCAAAACTATCCACCCTATCTTCCCTTAAAAGTATTCTTAACTACTAATATCACATAGAATTTAAGATGGATAGTATGGACACATGCACTTGTTTTATTTCTAATTGAATCAGCCATTTTGAACAAATCGTTTGATTTGAATGATTCAATAGATACTTCATTAAAACAGGGATTTTCTGCCACCTACTGGCGGTTTTATTGACAGTTATTTTTCCATGACAGGCCTAAACCATAACACATTCAGCAAAATATTCTTTATTTTTTTAGGTATATAATGACCTTTTTTAAAATGAAACAAATTTTGCAATCAGTGTGAAAAATTATATAGGACCCATAATACCCCCCTCCCCCACCCCCACAGCCACACCATCCAACCTGAAATATTTTTACAATTCGACCACTGAATAAAAAAAAAAAAAAAAAAAAAATATATATATATATATATATATATATATATATAATAGTAAAAAATTGTAATATATTTCTGTCAGAATTTCTTCATGCTAAACCAGACTTTTATTTTGACACTTTGTAATGAAGATCTTTAAGTTTCAGTGTGTATTTGACAGTGAAATAGTCAGGCTGCTGTATACCTGAATCAAATTGATTTCATAATTTAATTTTGCTATCAATTTTGCATCAGCTGAAATGATCAATTAGAGCTGAATTTTAATTTGTCCCTCTACTTGAAGTTTGCATTTAATTCAGTTATTTTCCTGTTTATTGCTGTGAAACTGCTTTGAAACAGTCTGTATTGCATGAAGCGCTACAGAAACTATGATGTTTGTTGAAAAGACCAGTTTAGACTACTCTGAATTCCCATGCCAGTTTAGTTTAGTTTATGAAGGAGCTGCTTAACCAACACAATCTTTCTCATGATGCTTGTTGAGTAAGTCTTGCTGCTAGTTTGTTGGAGTCAGAATGTGTGATGCTAACTTACCAGCTTTGGTCTTTATTTTGCTAATGCCATGTGGTAATAATGATGACCATTAAATCCACAGTTCAAGTTGGTCTTGAGCTGTCTGTCTGGTCTTCTTTAATGGAGCTGGATCTTTTCCTCCGCCACACTGATCTGAGTCTCCTACTGCGCTCCCAGGGGCAGCTGGGAAATCAGGCCTGTTTCAAATTCCCATCAACCTCAATTGGGAGTTTTTCCTCTGGAGCTGTTTACTGCTCACAAAGCATTCTTGCGTTTTACTTCCACGCTTTCATGTTCCAACTCCAAACCTGGGTTTCATTAGTAGTAATGTAACAGAAGATTAGATTAAATAGCTGAAAATGTGGACCATAATAATAGTGAATGAACAGTTTTTTGATACCAGTATTGTTTTGGTGAGCTGAAGGTCCTGGACACTGAGGCTCTGGGTGTTGGCCAGACGGTTGGCGGTGCTCAGAGAGGGATAATCGGAGACTTTGTGTTTCTTTCCACTTAGGAAATGGACAAGCTGGAGCGATCCATGACTCATGCTGTGGAGAACACAAGGGAGACTTGTCATTTTTGCCATGTTACATAATTTTACTACTTTTCCAAAGACACGTGTGGCCCGTGAGAGAAGGAGCTTGCGCTGCTTCAGACGTCAGAGCTGTGTGCCTCACTTAAACGTGAAGAGATTTTACAGAAATACCCACAAACAGTAGTGCTGGAGGTTCATGAGTCATTCTTAAAACAATGCGGCTCTGTTTGAGAACGTGAGGAAAATGTTTTGGAGAAGTCAAACAAACCTGTAAAAAAAAAAAAAAATCTGTACAATTTACGGTAAAAAAACTGGCAGCCGGAATTCGACCGAAAAAAAATACGGTAACAACATTTTAGGTTTTACGGTTTTAAGTTACATTTTATTAACTGATACAATGTTAATATACCAACCTATTAAAGTACTGAAATCTGTTTGAAATACACTGATAAGCACCAAATGCAGGTGATGATGAGAAAGTCACATGATGAACCAAAGCCCATCACAAGCAGCTTTTAAATATGAACATATATAGAAGGAGCTCAGAGTCATTCACACAAACACTAAACACCATCATGATGAGACTCATTAAACTCAAATATACAATAAACATTCATTTAACAACATTACATGTAACACACAACCCTAATAAACAGAACTGATAAGAAAACAAGAAGAAACATAGTTATTTCAAAGAAAAAACATCAAATTCAAACAAAATTTGAAACACCATGCAGGGAATTTTGGGAATGTCAGTTTATGGCTTTTTCCTGTAAATTTTACAGGAATTTACCAATTTACCACAGTTTTTTACCGTTAAAATCACGGTCATTTTTAACAGTGTATGGTTCAGGTACAAAATGCTGGTTTCTTGTACATTTTTTACATGCTCTCGTTGTTTGTAGCTGCCAAAATCAAATTAAAGAGAGTTAGTTTTGGCTAGTTTTGTTAGATTCACTATGAATGTAGTTGTTGTTAACATTAAAATTTCTCCTGCAATCTGACAGAGTATAGGCGGTTTGGAGAATAAATGCATGGATCAGAAACCTTTTGTGCTAATGTGCAACTGAAAAAGTTGACGATAAAATTAGCCAGCATTCACAAATATTTATGAGCTTCATTTTGGAAACAACTCTTTGGCTTAGACCAGGTCTGGCAGGACAAACTCATCATTAACATTTACTGGTTCTTACTCCTGCTCATAGTCTTCTAGATAATAAAGTGTTTTTTGCTTGTTTTGCCAATATACAAATAATTTTGTTTCAGAAAAAAATGTCAGAAATGTACAGGAGCATTTATTTCTCTTTTACATGCTGGTAAAATTAAGTTCTCTTTGTTCTAACTTTCTTATGTTTTTGCCCACCTTCTTCTATGTCTGTAGGTTTTTGCTAATGCCTATAGAGGAATCTTGTCCATCATGGTTGAATTTTTCTGCATCATCCCATGATTGCTTGAGGTTCAAAGCATAAACCTTGAGTGGTGATTAGCCATATTTGTTCACACTGAGATGCTTCAATTAGATGAGCATGGTGTGTTTAGTGACACTTAGTGGGGCAAGAATCGCTATCACTGTCACTGTTTGCCTCATTTAGCACCAAATGACCGTGAGATTGGTTGTTTTGAGTGTTGTAAGTGGGAGTATAAGTACAACAGGAAATTAAAAGACATCATGATAAGAAGAGTTAGTTCGAGTTGGTTCAACATAAACACACTTGTGGGTACTTGTTTCCAAAAGTTGCCAATGATGTTTACTTCCTTACGATCATGTGATAAGATGCATATCTAGATGAGAAAATTCTGGCAGTTATTGAAATTAGGTTCATATTTGGTGTATCGCAACTCCTTGATTCCATCCATATGGTTCCTGAATCCTGATCAGCTGAGAACCGAGTGAGGTTGGGTTTCCTCTGGTTGTGAACAGGTGCTGGAGGTTAGAGGTGACACCGTGTCCTTCTGACGGGACCGTGGTGTCGTATGGAACAGCTGAAGCCCCGTCTCCAAACTTTACAGCACTTACAACCTAAACTTTATATGTCTGATTGTTAAAATGGACTGCTTCCTAGTGCTTATATTCATTTATTTAAGTAAAGGATAATTTACCCCTTTGAATTCTCTATTTTTTATTTTTCAGAGACTGGGAAATCAGCACCCAGTGCAATATACCAAGTGCAGCACAAATTAGCATAGTCACAAATAAAGAATCAAGAAATAAAGAAGCCATAGTACGTTGAAAAGAACTGAAGGCCAAAAATGCAAGAATTTGCAAGACGTTTTGATAGAGCTGGTATTGCGTTACTCTTAGTTAAAGCAAAAAAAAAAATGGCTTGGCAAGTTATATTTTCATGTTTTTCTTGCATCTCAAATAAATGATTTGTGTGCCCGCCATTTTCAGTGCAAAATAGTTCAAGAAATGCTTTTTTGGGTGTTAAATGAACGTGAAAAATCCACGTTGCGTGATTCATGTGAATAATCTCCTCCCATAAATTGTGTGTCTGAAAGGGAAACTCCTAGAAATGCATATTCAGAAAAGTCAGGAGCAAAAAGAACCTTAATTCTTCACTGCGCGTCTTTAGTAAACCCTGACAGTAAGATTTTAGCACCAGAAATGGTTCGCATTGGCGCAAGCTGATAGTAAAACTGACCCTAAATGGAAAAAGAAAACTTATCTGTTGACTTTTCAGTGTGAGCAAATATAGGCTATGAAACCTATATTGTGTAGTGTGTACTTTAAACAGGCTGTTAATAGCAGGGGTGTGTTCTGTGTGCTCAGACTGATTTGCATTCCCCACCAATATTGCAAATCATATTTAACCCTGTTTATCCAACAGATCTGAAGAGTATTCAGTTTAGATTCTTCAGAAGATAAGCTGAATAGAAATGAACCACAAACTCCACCACACTTTGTTTCATACGACGCTGTCAAAGTGACAAATTCTCACGTGGCACACATGTGTTTCTTGCATCTTTCAGTCATATCTGATTAAACTGAGATATGAGTCACAATCTGAATCTTTTCTAGGACTGAAAGTGACTTGGAAATAGTCATGTGAAAGCTAAAATAAAATCTCATTCAAGTATCTTAAAAGAGGAAGAATTTCTTTAATTATATTCCAGCTGGCTTGTCTATCTGTTGCCAGGAACACATGCAAATCTGACCTCTGGGGCATGTTGACCTTTGTCAGCGAGCTGAAGGAGGAAGGCACGTGTTTCTGAGCACTAGTGAACACTTTACAGTGGGAAGACCGCCAGATCATGTCTATTCTGGGCAAACTGGGCACACATACAAAGAGCTGAAACGATCCAAATGGAGAGTCGGATTCTTTACTAAATTCTATTAGCTGACCTCAAACTCATTCTCCAGCCTCTTTGTCACTTATCTTTTCTTTAATGTTAAATAAAGAGGTTTTCTGCACTGAAATCCATTACAAAGTCCCTCTAATGACGCACATAGGAACAATTGAGGAACAAAAAACAATCAGTGAATCACCACTGCTTATTCATTATGGAGAAATTTCACTTCTGGAGGATTTTTTTTTTTTTTATCAGTAGAGGTTATGTCTATTGTGATTATGTGTAGTTGCTAACTCTGACTGATCATCTGAAGATGGATTTGAAACAGTCTTCAGCTAGTGAAACCTTTTAAACAAACGCTGGGAGTTTTTCTGGAAACAAGTCTTCAAATGTATACTGTTATAGAATGGAGTACATCCTTTGTTTTACAGCCTCAGTTGTTTATAAAACCATTCAAATCGTTCTGGCTGAGCCTGGTCAGAACCTGACAGAGTCAAAAGTGGCTCTTTTAGTAGCTTTTGACAAACAGCCAAGCCAAAAATAGAGAGAGAGAGAGAGAGAGAGATCCCTTATTGCTCTTTCTAGGTTTTCTAGGTCAATCAAAATGTTATTAAAATTAACATTCTAGACATACAGTACAGCTAATCATATCTTAAATAATACAATAATAAAAGATATTTCAGTGTTTTTAAGAAGTCTCTTAAAGGCTGCATTCATTGAAATGAGTTCTTTGATGAATAGAAAGTTCATTTATTGTAACATTTATTTGAAATAGGAATCTTTTGTAACATTATTTCTTTACTGTCACTTTTGATGCATTCTTGTTGAATAAATTAAATATTTTCTTCAAAAAATATATTACTTACCCCAAACCTTTGAATAGTCATAAAATTATAATAGTCATCAAAATAAATAGGAATAATTATAAATTATAATGAAACACATTAAAACATAAATTAAATTCTACACAAAAAGTAGTAGCTTAATATTCAGTGTCTTTAATGAGTGCAAATAAATAATTTTTTGTCCCGTACGTGCTGCCAACGTTCATCTGTGCTGATTATGACAGATAGGTTGCTCCTGGTTGAGATGTCCCACACAGCTGCCCAGAAGTTATTTTCATGGTGCTGGAACGACGTGAAAGAGGATATTTGAGTTTCCCGGAACTGACACACTGTCTGTTTCCATGGTGATTAAAACAAAAAAACATTTGTCCGTTTGAGGTATGAAGTGCTGCGTATGGCATATCCCTACCACTCATTCCTACCAGATACAGTACACTCATAAAATTGGTAATTGCTGCGGTCATTAAGAGTATCTGTTCAGTTTTTCCAGAAGGCATTAGAGACAATCAGTGCAACTCTACCCCTCTCACTTTCTGCTTCGTGTATCTGCATCTGTCTGTGTCTATCCCTGCCTTACTCTCGCTCTCAAATCACACACACCGTGTTCCTGGTTCCTTCGAAATGTTAGCAGTAAAGCACAGAGCTTTATTTAGTGGACTCTCTCATAGGAAACTCAAATTCAGTAGCTATATTTGAGATTGAGATAAATAGAGCTGGAGATGAATTCTTCGACCGTTCTTTCAGTGCGTTGCGTCATGTCACTGTCCTGCCAGCACTACTTGTGAAAACGTGCTTAGTGCAATGCTGTGTGTGTGAGCAGTCCTTTAAACACTGTAATCAAAGATGTATGGGTATATACAAATGTGCCATTATGCACAACATTAACCAGCTGCTCATTAGTTTAAAATAAGCTAAACCATACCATATGCTTTGTGTTTGCACTTATAATAACATTAATAATGGACATGCTTTTTTCTCCCCATTGCTTTCTCATGTTCTCTTCCTGTACAGTATCTGTGCTGTGATTCATCAGTTAAGTCAGTTTTGTGTATTCAAGTGTTCTGTGTCAACTTTTTTTTATCTCGTATCCAAAGGACTTGCTGTAAGGAATGTTTTGAGGAATTCAAGTGTCTGTAGGGCAAAAGGAGTGTCCCATCACATGATATGAAGTGTGTAAACCTTGCTTGCCTGGAGTGGGTGTAAAGAATCATATCTTTCACCTATTGGATGACATACATGAAAGGTGTCTCCTTTTCTCTTACCTAGCTTCTCTTTGACCAATCTACTCTCTCTCTCTTTTGTGAGATGGTCCAATACACCCGGAGGTGTGTAATGTGTGCTGAGCACCACTCTGGGTGGTTCCTCATAGCCCTTTCTGTGCATATGCCTCGGTGTGTGCTAAACAGAAGCAGTTTTTTCTCTATTCTTAGAGTTCTATTTGTGCTCGCTGCACTTTTGCTGATTATTTTTGCAAGTGTTTGCTTCACAACTGTTGAGAGTCTGCCGACCAGGCAGTTTGATTCTAACAGTTTCTTCCTTGCTTGAGTGAGGTGGGAGGGACTGATGGGATCATAGTACTCTCCCTCTTTCTCTCTTTTACACACACCCCCTCTCATTGCAGCTCTGCCAGTCCGGACTATGCTCACTTCCAAGGAAGGCTGAGTAAAGGAGAGCACAGTTTTCCTTTTCTGAGTTTTTCCTTTGCCTCTGAGAACATTTGAGAAGAAAGAAGAAACTCTTTTTATTAGGAAGGAAGTTAGCTAAACAACAGCAGACGAACGCAGAGTAGCAGGTTGTATTTATTTTTAGCGTCTTTTTTGATTGAATTGGTGGCACGTGGCAGCAGGCTCTGCCACAGGACTGAGGTCATTCAGTGTTTTGTTCTTCTTTGGCAAAGCTGTTCCTGTTTATTCAGACGGTGCACGACTAAGGAAGCACAATGGTTGCTGGAATGGTAATGCCCCTGGACAACCTGAAGGCCATCTATGAGCATCTGTTTCGGGATGGCGTCATGGTTGCCAAGAAAGACAAGCGGCCTCAGACCAAGCACCCTGAGATTCCTGGCGTGGATAACCTGCATGTGATAAGAGCCATGGGCTCGCTGAAGTCCAGGGGGTATGTGAGGGAGACCTTTGCATGGAGGCATTACTACTGGTACCTCACTAACGAAGGGATTGTCTACTTGCGCGATTACCTGCATTTGCCTCCGGAGATCGTTCCCACCCCGCTGCAGAGAGTAAAACGACCAGCTGCAACTTTGGCCATCGCCCGCAGGGCAGAACATGTTCAAGCGGTTCAGGGTCCAACATCTTATGTTCCCAAACCCGGCAGGATGGGTGCAGAAAAGCAAGAAGCTTTGCTGGATCGCCAGGAGTATCGTCGCAAAATATCGACCAAGGATGAGGCTGAAACGACTGAATCCAATGAGAGAACACCAAGATTTAGAGGTCGTCCAATGACTGGCACTCAGACCAGAATCAGGGAATCCAGAGAGCAGCCCATGCTTTCTGATACCCGTGATAACACCAAAGAGATGAAACCAAGTGTTAGGAGGAAGGTCGCCTATACGCCACCTATTGAAATGTACCATGCCAAGCCAGTAGAACAAGAAAAGATGCTTGAACTCAAGGAATGCACCAAGACAGCATTCGTTCAGAAAACACAAAAGGTTCATGTGAGCCAAGAGGTGCCAGCCATTTCTTCAAACGTAGGCGCAACAGCAGCAGAATCTTCTTTGTTTTCTGTCCATACTGAAGCAGTCAAGGAAAATCCCAAAGAAGAAGTGTCTGTCGGGATCTTACGTGAAACAACATCCACAGCAGCTGGTGAAAACAAATGGACTAAGGATGCTCGTCATCCGAAAGTAGAGAAAACCCCTGTGGTGAAAAATGTGCAGAATGTGCCTTCAGTCCATACTGAAGCAAAGCCTAAGGAAGAGGTATTTGTCAAGGAAACAACTAAAGATGCTCCTCAACCCACTGCCTCAAAACTGAGGGTGGAGAAAACACAGAAAACTACTGTGGCCAAAAATGTGCAGTTGGCTTCATCAACAGTTGAGGCCATATCAGGCAAATCCTCTTTGTCAGTTGAAGCAGCAAAAGAAAAACCAAAGGAAGAGGTGTTCATTAAGATCTCTAAGAAAACCACATCCACAGTTGCAGATAATAACAAAATGGCTCCTCGACCTACTCCCTCAGAACCGAAGGTGGAGGAAACACAGCAAACATTGGTGACGAAAAATGTGCCAGCTGTTTCATCAGCAGTGGAAACAACCACTGTCTCTACTGAAGCAGTTACAGAAAAGCCCAAAGAAGAAGTGTCTATCAAGGTCTCACGTGAAACAACATCCACAGCAGCTGGAGATGGCAAAACGGCTAAGGATGCTCGTCTTCCTCCTCCCTCAAAACCAAAGGTGGAGAAAACACAAAAAACCCTTGTGATGAAAAATGTGCAGGATGTGCCTGCTGTTTCATCAGCAGTGGAAACCTCTTTAGTTTCGGTCTGTACTGAAGCAGTCAAAGAACAGCCCAAGGAAGAAGTGCCTATCAAGGTCTCTCAAATCACTTCCAAAACAGATAAGGATGCTTCTCATTCTATTCCACTGAAACCAAAAGTGGAGAAAAAAGACCAACGGACCAAAAATGTGCAAAATATACCAACTATGGAGGCAACAGCTGTGCAGTCCATTATAGTTCCTGTCACTGCTGAAGCAGCTGAAGAAAAAAGCAAGGAAAATGTGGAAATCACACCCAAAGGTGATAGCAAAATAGATAATGATGCTACTCACCATGCTCTGTCAAAATCAAAGGTAGTGACAACACAGCAAGCCCCTGCGAGCAAAAATGTGCAGTATGTTTTATCAGCAGTAGAGACAAGTGCAGTGAAATCATCTGTCTCTGCTAAAGCAGTCGAAGAAAAGCCCAAAGAAGAAATGTGTGTCAGTGTCTCCCAGGAAACCACACCCAAAGGTGATGGCAAAGTAGATAAGGATGCTTCTTATCTTACTAAATCAAAAACAAAAGTGGAGAAAACACAGAAAACCACAAAGACAAAAAATGTGCAGGAAATACCAAATGTTTTGTCAATGGTGGAGCCAACAAAAGTGCAATCTTCTGGTTTTTCTGTCTCTGCTGAAGCCGTCAAAGAAAAGTCAAAGGAAGAAGTCTTTAATAAAGTCTCCCAGGAAACTCTTTTCCTAGTAACTGATGATAGTAATATGGCTAAGGATGCTCCTCATCCTACTCCATCAAAAGCAAAGGTGGAGAAAACACAGAAAACTAAAAATATGCAGGATCTCACAGCTGTTTCTTCAGCAGTAGAGACAACTGCAGTGAAATCCTCTGTCTCTACTGAAGCAGTCAAAGAAAAGCCCAAAGACGAAGTGTGTGTCAGTGTCTCTCAAGAAATTGCATCCAAAGATGATAGCAAAGAGGATAAGGATGCTTCTCGTCATACTGCATCAAAAACAAAAGTGGAGAAAAAACAGAAAACCACGAAGACCAAAAATGTGGAGGATATGTCAACCGTTTTGTCAACAGTGGAGGTAACAACAGTGCAATCCTCTGTAGTTTCTGTCTCTACTGAAGCATTCAAAGAAAAACCCAAAGAAGGCATTAAAGTCTCTGTAGAAACTACATCCACAAGTGATAGCAAAATGCATAAAGTTGCTCCTCATCCTTCTTCATCAAAACCAAAAGTGGAGAAAGCACAGAAAACCATGCTGACCAAAAATGTGCAAGAACAACCAATCAAGATGGATGTTACAAATCAGACCTCCATTGCACCACATGATGTGCCTGCAGTTCATGCTGATGAGACAAAGTCAACTACCTCCATTAGCACCCAGGTGCCTGCCAAATCTCTAGAATCAGCAGTGCCACCTCTGCCTAAGAAAGAAGATTTGTCAAAACACATTGCTGAAAAGAAATCAGAGATTAACCTGCCACTGCAGGTCTCTGTGGAGAAAACAGCATCTAGCACTTTTCAAATGATTGACAAACAACAGAAAACAAATGATGTCCAAGAAGCACCTAAAGATGACAACACTCATCCTTCGAAAGTTCACGAAAAGGTGGAGATTCCTCGTGCCATTTCTACAGCTGAGGTCAAGGCAGAGGTTAAAGTTCACAAGCCCAAACTCAGCCCTGAATCTCAGTCCCCATCTGTAGCTGCCGAAGTAAAGACTACCACAGATGACCCCAGCAAGGCCTCAGAAGTCCTCGCGCAAACACCTAAGAAATCGGAATCGCATACAGATTCTGTTCAACCAAAGCCATCACCAGCAAAGCTGACTGAGGAACCTGTAGCCTCTACAGTTGCAAAAGATATAGAGGACACCTCAAAGGCTTTGAAAGGAAAGAAGAAGAAGCAGAAATCTGCAAACAAAGCTTCAGCTGCAAAACAAGTCCCACCGCCTATAGCTGAGACAAAGGTGATAGAGCAAAAGACCGAGTATGCTGATCAGGTTGACCTTCTTAAGGTCGAGGACCCAACAAATGATTCTGCAAAGACATCCCCTGAGGGAAAGCGCGCTGTGGAGAGCGTGCAGCCAACAGCTGCACAGAGTGAGGCCCCGGCTCACAAAGGGGAGGTGGAGCCTGCGCAGCCCTTGCCTGAAAAACGGGAGGTTCTGAAAGGAAAAACATCCTCCTCGCAGAGACAGTGGGAAGCACCGGCAGCCTCAGCCTCGGCCCAGCTCACCCCCCTCCCCGAGCAGGGGGAACCTCCCAGCCTTTCACAACACACGCCTGCTCCTGACAAACAGCAGAGCTCAGAGAAGCAGACCAGGCTCTCGAATAGCAAGGCCCCTGCGCAGCCTGTCATCACTGGCGACGAGAATACCTGCGACGCGCAAGAGCAGTCCCTAGACGACGCCATGCGGAAGAAGATTGTTGTGGTGGAGGAAGTGATTGAAGTGCAGCAGATTGCAAGTCCTGTTGCAGACCAACCTGTTACACCCCCTGTGCCAGAGATCACAGGAGATGATCTGGACTACGATGTCTTGGAAGAACTGGCCATAGAGCGTGGCATCCTGCAGGGTTCAGCTGAAGAGACTTGCTGGGATCATTCACTCCAAGATCCAGAGGAGAAAACCTTCCCCAACTTCATAGAAGGTATGAGTCTTTTCTCAGCATACTTTGATGTTGGTTGCACTGCTCCGGTTTCCATCCGTATTTGCTGTCTGGGAGGTTCAAGGTGACTGGTGTGGTGTTGGAATAGTTGTGCTGTTATTAGACGGTTGAGCATGCTTTGCTTGAGAGGCGTGTAACTTTATATGCATGTTGAGTGAACGGTGCCTGAGAGTTATGTTAAGTGAATTGAGCGTTAATAAGTAGGTTTTGCAGAGAAGCTTATACTGCAGTGCTGGCAACTTGTATCAAAAGCTGTGGAGCTTTTTTTTCAAACAGTGCAACAATGTGCATTTTGTGTCACTGCTGCTGCACAAATCTGGGTATGTTTGTTCCAGTTATTTTGAGAAATTATCCTCTCGCAGTGATTCATGCCACATCCACACCCAAAACATCAAATTATGCGTGCAATGTTTCGCAACCACCTTGTTGCTCTGTAGCATATTGGGACTGGCTAGTGATTCTGTTGCAAGTTTTCATTCTTTTCAGGGGGAAAACCAGACTGCCGGTAATGAGCAGTTAAGCAGCACTGTGTTTCTGACAATACAACAATGTTTGGAGTCAGTTCTCCACTCCCTGCTGCCAAATACAAACCACAGCTATAGATTTTCAGTTCTCTGAATAGAAAAAAAGAGCTCCTCTAAAAATCAGTGCTGCGTTTAGAGGACCCTGTGCCACTTCTGCAGGAAGCACGTGTGTTTGGTTATTTCCTGTGGTTTGCTACCCCTCGTATCTGGTTTCCAGTGGTCAGCTATTAGCTGGAGACTTCTGCTTTGTCACTTCGGTTATTATGTAATGGGACATACCACAGATACAGCTGTCCGTCCCAAATTCCACCATTGTCTTCTTCCCCTGGTGCAACAGAGATCTCTGGAATGTGTTCGATTGCAGTTGCTTTTGTTGTTTGCATAGCTGTGCATTTCATTTTATGCTGGTATAAATGCAAACACATTTAAAGAAACTACTGGAACAATCTACTGTTTGTAGAGTTTGTGTATCTGGGTATGTGCATTAAGAAGTGACAGCAAGTAGTTAAAGAGTTTTGCACAATCTCATGGGTGTGTTCAGTAGGTGTATCACAGAGAAACGATCAAACAATTAGCCTTTTGTTTGAAGGTTTTGTGAGTCACTTCATCATGATGGGTCTTTTAAGAAGCCACACTTCCCATGTTCCGATTGAATTGGATTTGAAAAGGAAAAAGAATTTATACAATATCAGACTAACTAACTGGAGTGCTTGAGGTTTCATCTGTGTAATTTTCTGCTGCCCCCTACTGTATCTCTACAGATCTGTCTCTCTATCTGATCTATTCAATAGAAGCTCAGTCATGTGGGGTAAAGTGACATTTCAGTGACATTAAAGTGACTGCAGCTAGGATGGAAATTATTTTCTGTACCTAGTACCTTTTTGTTTTTCTGTAATGGCTTAGAAGCAATGCTTTATTCATTAGTAATCCTTGAGTAATACGTTGGACGTGTATAAGCAGAAGCTTGAGATCTCCATTTGCACTGTTCTCTGTTCAAGCAGCAGTGTGTTGTGCAAGTATTTCTGTCCGCCTCCACCATAAATTCCTGCATGTTTGTGATGTTGTGACAGGCACTCTCTGATGTTCTCAATGCCACATGACTGTGGTGCAGTCCATGAGTCATGCAGTCATTTCAGAAGAGCTGAATTAATCTGACCTTTAAGAAGTCTTATCGGACACATTCTAGCAGTGTCTGGTGCTGTGACTCCTATAACTGGCCCTTCACCTCTTGTAGAGATGGGTCTATATTCTTGGTACAGATGAAATTCAGTCTAGTTGTCATACTTTTTGTATATTTTATATTAGAAAGTCTGTCTCTGTTTAGGCACTCAATCTTAAAAGTTTACAATTTCATTGTTCACTTGTTACCTAGCTTTTTTTAAAAGTAAGATATTGGATTTCTTTTGTGCGCAAAGTGCTTAAAGTTAAAATACAACTTTGCTGGCTACATTTACATTTATAAATATTAATTATGAATGTATAATAATGTAAAAATACGTTACTCTTAATGTAAAAAGTGTAGTAGAAATAGCAAAAACCTTTTTTCCAGTTGTGCAATTGGACTCTCAATATTATAGTTATTATTATACCGTGTATAGTTTCTTCATGTGACGACTAGCCCATCTGCTTTCTTGTTTAATCTTTATGAGGTGTCAATGGATGGTCTGCTCTAACACCTGTTAGGATTATGGCCTTATAGCTGTCCGCTAATGTTGACATGCATGCATGCGTGTATAAAACGGTTTGCTCTGTCTTTACTGGTGCTTTATTGTCTTACCTAAATCAAGAGATCATGCACTGGCTCAGACAGAGATAATAAACCCATTAAACTATATTAATATGTCAACATTCTGAGTCAGGACATGTGATAAATAGCCTGCTTTTCATGATAAAATGCCATGGTTCCAGATCTAGCCATATACCTCAGTAAAGCATCAGTGCTTTTACTGACAGAAATATGTGAAAGATTTATGATACATTCCTTTGAAATAACAGTTGTTTGGATGCCACAGAGTCTTTTCTGTCAACATGATTCAGAAAGCCCCAGGTGAATGTATAATGACACACAAGCACTTACATTTTTCACTGAGGAACTGGCTTTCCTCTATGCTGCATTTTGTTTTGTTGGTTGACTGCCTCATATAAATGATCGTTGACTCATAAAATGACTCATACAAATGATTGTTTGAAATTGTTTGAAATTGTAAGTAAAACAAAGATTAATGGAGAATATTTTACAAGTAAATGCTATTTCCGTCTTTCTAAGTAATAATTATTTTAGTTTTTTTAATTCAATGCGTTACTTGCCATTTCTTTGGAATTATTTATTGAACTTACTAGCAATTTTTGAGTTAAAATTATTTTAAAGTAAATCCTACAGCACTTTTTTCAGTGTACAAAAGGGGACTACTGACACCTGCTGGTGTGGATGAAGTGATATTTGATCGTTCATGTGATTGGTCAAAATAAAGTAGATTTAAAACTTCTGAAAGCATCTTTTATTAGTCTGTCATTTATGTGCTAAATCAAGATGATTCATTTCAGTGTACATTAATTAAACAGGAAAGCTGACCCACTCTTTTTCAGACCTATTTATAGTCAACAGCCTCAGTGGAGTCAGACTGGGCCTGATTACTAGTTTTAATCATTCAGGGCTCATCTTATTTTCCAAATAGTTCACATGCCAAGTCCTGCAAATTAGACGCCTACAAATACTTCATTTAATCACAGTCATAAGCGCTGTAAACATGTGGGGAAAATGAAATTGACACTCTGTCAACACCGTAATTCACAATGCCATATGCTAATTTCAGTGGATAGCTGTGTAAAACTCTACTATATTTAGTTTCTGTCCGGCTCCATGGGTGGCCACTAAAGACTCGTGATATGGCACAAGAGATTTCCAGTCATGCCAGGAATCTCATTCCATATATAAATGAAAAAAACATCAACCCTGGCACACTTTACTGTAGCATATTTGTTTTTACTTTTTTTTTTAAAGATAGGTATTGCAAAGTATTTGTTATGGAAATAATAGTTTTTTTAGAAAATATACTGAAGTGCAAACTGAATATAGTGCTTTCGGACAATTAAAAGTACATTATTTGCAATTGAAATAAATCATTTTGTCATTTAAATGTATATCAAATGCAGTTAGTTGAACCAAAATGTATTTTAATTTCATTTCTATTGAAACTTGTAATGTGCTTTAGTATGTTAGTCAACACAT
The DNA here is from genome assembly GCA_032359235.1 of Enteromius mattozi. Classification (NCBI taxonomy): domain Eukaryota; kingdom Metazoa; phylum Chordata; class Actinopteri; order Cypriniformes; family Cyprinidae; genus Enteromius; species Enteromius mattozi. The sequence continues at coordinate 3,944,963 of JAUMHE010000068.1, forward strand.
TTAAATAAATGTACTTCTTTAAAGCTTTTTTCTTTTATATCTGATTTAATGATTCAATTATTAAAAAGCTTTAAATCTGATGTTATTGCAAAGTGTACTTTTTAAAAATGTACTTTAAAAGTGACTTTTTCTTAAGTGTATTAAGGAATTAGCCATGAAAGTATCTCTCTTTAAGTCACTTAAATTATTATCAGCTAGTAGTTTTTTCAAAATATACTTTTAAGATTACTCTTTTTAACAAGGGTACATTCTATCAGTTCATTGTATTTTGCCATTTCATGCCAATTATCTTTCCCTTCTACCACGCACTTTCTGTTCTCTGCAGCAACAAAGCGAAAAATAGTTTAAGATGTGCATTTTTGGCGTTGAATAATATATTTACATATATTAACATATTTTCAGTGCTAATTCTTCGCTGTGCTTCTTTAGTATATCCTGACAGTACTATTTTAACTCCAAAAGATGGTTTGCTCTGGCACAAGCTGGTAAATCTTTCTCTTAGTGACTGACAGCAGAACTGAAGCAAACGCTGAGGAAGAGTAAAGTGGAGAGACTGTGATGCAATATCACAGAATAACTCAATCATCATCCAGGAACAAACTGATCTCTCTTCAAAGAGGCCAGCGGGGGTTTCATTAGTTTCTATCTGTGCCAGTGTGAGCAGCTTGCCCAGGCTGATATTTATATCCACAGTGAGCTGTTTTCCCCTTCCTCACTCGCCCCGTCCCGTCCCGACCCTCAGCCTCCGCCCACCTAATTGCAAAGCCACCGGGAGCAGCTCTGACATATCCAAACAGCAGGCATGGGCCGTCAAAAATAATAAGGGGACAGTGGCCACCAAACAAACCCAGACTCTCTTTCTTTCTTGATTGGCACGTTCTTGCTCTGCTTGTCCATCTTTGCTGTTCCTCAAACTTCATGAAGATCATACCTGGTAGGTCAGATAGTCAAGAGTTTGACTTTTATTATATGTTTGTTTGTTTGTGGAGGTGGGAGGGGAAGTCTCAGTGTTGACATCCAAAATGCTTCTCTTTCAGACTAAACTCTATTCCATAATTGAACCCGTTCACACTTGAGTTATCTGTGAGGTGTTTTAGTTGTAGTTTGTTATTTTTGTGCCGCTCCGCAGTGGATGTCGGTGCGAGCTCTACCAGGTCTGACGGATGGGCGGGTAGAAAAACAGGGCAAGAGTTGTATTTCAGAAGGAAATTCTCTGTGTCTGCATGGGAATGTGAGGTGTCCCGTATCTGAGCTATTTTTGAGAGCTGTAAAAACACTTCCACCTGTTTCGGGCTCGAAGCAGGCTTCTCTGACGCTGTAATAATAGAGCGCCGGGAAATTTACCATACTGTAACTACAAAGTTGCTTTGGTTTCAAAACATAATGCTGAACCTCACAGTATATTCAAATCTACAGAAGAAATTGATTATTCAGTCTATATTCAGTCTTTGTGGTCAATATCTGATGACTTGTTTGTAAAAGCAAGACTAAATGTGTGGACTTTGCATTGCAGCTTTTTAAAAAATAAAGTGTGAGTCAAAATTATTGTCTGTGGCAATCAACAGCATGTGTAATTTTATTTAAATTTTATTTGCATGCTAATCAAATATTTATTAACATTTTTAATTAGTTTTTATTTTTATATATTTTCACATTTTTGTATCTATTTTCTGTTATTTTATTTGCCATTTTATGTAGCTTAAAATTTGAAAAAATTTGATCAGCTTGAATTTATTTTTATATCAGTTTTAGTTTTAGTACTTAAAATATGTATTAACTGCCAAGTCAACATTTTTTATTTTTCATATAATTATTTCAAATTTTTCATCTGAGATTTATTTTTAAGATGTATTTTATTTCAGCTTGGTTTCATTGGTTTCAGTTCTATTTAACAATAACGACATGCACACAACAGATGCTATCAATAGACCTGAAAGTCAACATCATTTACAACCCAAGTGGGCACTACATACCACACTGGAGCCAAAGGGTTGAGGGGTTGAAAAATAAATAATCAGCGATGACAACAAAATGTTTCAGAGACAAAGTAATTAAATTAACACATTGATGGTTACACCTTATTTCGATAGTTCATGTAACTATAAGTACTTGTCAACATATCAACCAACTCTGATTAGAGTCTCAGTCTCACTAGACTAGAGTAGAATTAGTTGATGTACTTGTAAAGTTACTATATTATAGTCAGCTAATATCTGTTAGGAACCATCAAAATAAAGTTTGAGCAGATGTTAAGCAGTCTACTAATACTGTGTACTGAATTATTCAGAAGAATTATGTATTCAGAAAGTAAATAGAGTTTGTTTCGATTTCATATTGACTTACACTGAACCTGAATTTGATATTAATTTTTGTTTTTAAATGCTCTGTAGTGTGAAGATGGGCGGTTGTTTTAAAGTGCTAATGATTACTTTCACCATTGTCTTGGGTGTATCATTTTCTTTGGATTGATGAAATACTTTAACTAGTTTTTCCTAAAAGAGACTAGGTGTGTCTTCTGATTGGAACTCAACGGGTTCTGCAAACCCTGGAGTGGTATTAAATGTTCAAACATGCTTTACTCAACTCTGTACGTAAACATGTTCACACTCTGAGAGCACAAATAAATGATATTGAGAAAGCAGAGGGTGACTGAAAGCACAGCTCAGGTGTGTTTTGAGTATGTGAGAAGGGCTGTGAGAGCAGATGGAAGGAATATAGACTTGACATAATGAAGTAACTCTTCAGAATCAGGAAGATTCTGTATAGATCTCTGTTGACTCCACATTTGGCTGAGAGATGCACTGGTGTCTTTTTTTTTTCTTTTTTGTCACCCATCCGCTCCACCTGTTCACTCGGCTGCTGGGGCATGTTGTCACGCTGGTCTCAGTCTGGTGTTTGAAGAAACACTGAGGTGAAGGTCAGAGGTTTCACAGCGGCAGCGAGTTAGAAGTGCTTGTTGTTCTCATGTTCTTAGCTTGTTTCATCTTGTAGAAGCTGGTCTCTCCTTCTCTTGCCGTGCCGTGACATTATGGGCAGGAAGATTAACCCTTAATTCCAGTAACAGAGAGTATCAGATGGGATTCATTTTGCTTCGAAAAGTTGCATGCAGCTTATCATATAGTCATGATTTTTTTTTTAAACAGGTGATTCCAATGAAATATTGTTTTCAAAGATTTAAAAAAGACTTGCATCAACGAATTAAAATTTTAGACATTCATCAAACCAAAACATATGCAGACACCTTCAACATGTCTAACATTATTAGTTTATTCGCTATAGTTTAGAAAAGTTTAATAACATATGACTAGTATAGTCAGAACAAACTCAAACTTGATAATTTTCTAGTCTCTGTGCACAGCCAGCATAGACTGCTCTGTCAGGTTCAGGAATCAGTCCTCCGTAAATGAGCTGAACA
>JAUMHE010000068.1:3948477-3965771 GCA_032359235.1 Enteromius mattozi
TTCTTTGTGGAAACATTTGGGTGGTGTTTGAAGATAAACCCACTCTGTGACGTAGAAAAGTGGAGGCGTGTTTAAACAAACCGTTTTAGGGTGGAGTGGACAAGTCATAAGTTTTATAAAGAATATCTCTTGGTTTTGAAACTTTAGTCTTTATAACTTCAGGGATCTTATCTATGCAGCTTGTAACACTCCAAAGAGAAAGAAAAACTCGAAATCCATCATATATATGACCCCTTTTAAGAATATTTGACTTACTGCACTGGCAAAAAATGTACTTGTTTTAAGCAAAATGCACTCAACTTATTTATTTTCCCCCTAGAAACATGACTAAATAACTGATGTTGTTTTGCTTAGAGTAAATGTATCTTCATTTAAGAATCTTTAGATATTTTATCAACTGGCTTGTGAGATGCGAAGTAGTGTTGGACACTTCTTTCAGTCTTCTCAGCAGGGATTGAGGAGGCTCAGATAAGAAATGCTCTGTCTGTAAAGAGCTGTTTTCCAGAAGGGTCTGTGGTGACCCCTGCTAGCGCTTGGCAGGAGCTGTCTGTCTCTGATCATAGCTGTTCCTCTCGTCCTCTTCCATCATTGTTTGTTTGATCATACACCTCTTATACAGGACAGCACAGATCTTATTACAGATGATTACTTTATTGCTGTGTAATAAATAGGTCAGAGACGGCTGATGAATCTCTTCCTCCTGTGGGCTGTGGGTTTTGTAAGAGGAGAATGATGGTGTTGTATGACTCTGGTTCATTCTTCACGTATGAGAAGATCTAACCTCTTTCCACCCTTTCCAAGCTTAACCCTTTGTGCATCTACCAGGTGCATCTTAACCCTTTGTGCATGTATGGTTAATAACAACAGAAATGTTATTCACCAGATCTGCTATACAGAGGACAAAATGTCCATAACAAATAAAACAATAAAATGACAGAATCAAAATTGTTATTTCTTTATTACATGAAATCTTTTATCTTTTACTTTTATTTTGTGTTGACATGTGTTATTCATGTGTTTTATTTATTTTACAGTGATTACTTATATTAGTATTAGTACTAATAATATTACTAATATTAGTAATACTAATTTTACAGTGATTATGCAGGTGTCATTACAAATATTTATTTATTTGTTTATTTAAACCTAAAAAGATGGCATAAATATACAGGTCCTTCATTCGTTCGTTCGTTCATTCGTTCATTAATTTATTTGTTCATTCATTCTAATAAGATACATTTATAATGCAGGTGTCTATGCAAAATATGAATTTATTAAGTCATTCTAATAATATATTATTCTAATAATGTGCACTAAAAATGCAGTTGTCCAAAATAAATTGTTGCATAAGATGCTAAATAATACATAATTTATTTGTATACTTTACTAATAAGATGAAATTCATTTTAAGTATACTAAGTTTTAGGATCATTAATATTATAAATATTAGGATATTAAGTTTTGGTAGGCTACATTCTGCATTTATGACAGCTTTAGCTTATCAGTGCTGGTTAGGTTTGTCTGTGTCTCTGTTGAACCTGACTGTAGTATTAAATTCTTGTATCTGTAGTCTATTCATCTAATAATAATTAACTGTGAGCTGTTGATACTGTGGTGTAGTAAGATGCTGGTCCTGTGAGTACACTATAAAGCCTGTCTTGTTCTCACGTGTGAACACAGACTGTAGTATCACTGTAATTCACAACTTTGAATGGCAAATGACATCAACACTTTGAATAACAAATGGACATCCAGAGGCTCAGTTTTTCCATGTGTGCATTGAATAAAAAGTGCTTCTGAGCTGAAGTACATCAGAAACTACTGAATTCCCAAATCAAACTCATAATCCTATAGGGTCCTGCCATCAGCACGTATATAGTATCTTGACTCATAACACCACTATAATGGAAAGTTCCAGAGGCTGATGTTAACAGCACACATGCAGCAGGGCCGAGCTCCTGATGTTTGAATGAGTGTGTTTTCTTCAGGGAGCAGAAGGGCATGTAGAAGATGTGTGCAGCGACTGGCCTCCAGGAGCCATAAAGGGGCTGCCGCTGCTCTTTGGACGTGATTTATGGGCTTTTATGGTCCAAAGGGATTCTTCTGCTTGAGCTCGGCTGTTATTTTTAGCCATTTGCTCATAAATGAGGTTTCATAACATACTGTAGCACATCTTAACTGGGCCTCAACCAATTACTTGCGTTTAATTGTAGTTCTGTTCTTCTAAACTTGATGCATTTGTTTTTGTTAATAATGTTCCCCCACATGCACCTCCAGTGGAATTCACAGCTTCTGCCATAGAATAAAAAGGTAATTGCATTGCTTTTTATTTCAGATTTGTTTTGCGATTCGGAGTTTACATCTCATAGTGTTTATAGTTTCAAATTCTGAAACAAAAGTCTGAGTTATGAGGTATAAACTGAGAATTGCATGGAAAAAATTTTAATGGTGGTCCATGAAGGAATTATGGAAAGTTCAGTGGCATCAGTGTTAGTCAGGCTGGTGATCTGGTCTATTACAAAATCATTAGTGATTATCAGAATCAGATAATCATAATAAACTTTGTACAGTAAAAGATGTATTATAGTCAAAACTTCTCTGTGTGTCATGTCCTGGGTTATTAAATAAATAAATAAATACATATATAAATGGTAAAATTGTTATTTTGTCATTTTTTGTTATTAAAATTAAATAAAATATAAAAATGATTTTATTCCATCGAGTTGCCAAAAAAAGTTCATTTATGATGTACTGAAATTTACTGCAAGCTAAAATGAGAATAGCCTTACAAGGCCTGTTGGAAAACTTACTTTTTAAAAAGTTGAATGACAAATCTGTAAGTCTGTAAGTTTTATTTAAATGCAAATTCATTAGAAAACAGATGACCCAGGCAGCTTTGCTATTGGATAATGGAGGCCATATAGTTTGTTTATGGCCCGTGACTAAAGGTCAGAAGAGGCGTGGGAAATCATTAGCTATCTTTAAGGATGACTGCAGGAGACGCTGGCCATGTCTCAGGATGTTTTGCGCTGTAACAGTCGCAGCGATGGAAATATTTCTCAGAGCAGTTATGGAGAGAGACTGGAGCTGCTGTACGGTCAGATGTGTTGTGTTGGTAAGTCTACAGATACAGAGCAGCTCTCTCAGTCACTCCCAGATTTTCTCTAAATCTAAGTCTTTTATTCACATCAAGGACTATGTAATGTCTGGCTGCTCTAATCATCTCAATCCTGCTGCTGAAATTACAGTATAAATCACTTAAATCACTTTACTTTGGCAGTCTGGTGCCAGTTTGTTATGCAATGTGATATGTGCTTTCACTCCACATGACTTTACTGCAGTGCGTGCTGAATAACATGCACTTATACTTACAACTAGTTAACTAGTTTTATTTGAATTCTTGCATAGTTATCCTACATTTTTATGGCCTGATTTATAATAATAATTCATTTATTTATTTGGCAACTGGCACTTTATTAAATCAATGTTATGTTCAGAATAGCTTACTACTCTTACTTTACTAAGCTGTGCCTAAACTGCAAACTAATTTATTTCTAAAATGACTATACACCATTCACATGCAATTGTTGAGGTCATGTGACATTGTTATACTGCATTAATAAGAAAAGAAAACTGTTTTTATTGTAAGTATAAAGCCATTTTTCTGTCTGAATTAGCCACGCCCATCCATGCAACCAAAAGTTCCATAACCCCGCCCTTTAAAGACACAGCAGCCAATCTGATGCCTGCAAAATGATTGATTCACAAGCAGTTTCTAGTGTAAACATGGCTGTTCATTTCCCTTAAATGTCACTGTTTTCTGTCACAGTCACACCTTTTTCAGTTAGATCTCTCAGGAAGGATATCATGCATGGCATTGCTCAAAGAAAAATGTATAGCAAATACACAATGTATGCATTTTTCTCTTGTGAATACTGTGTTTTGCCACCATCTAGTGTTAAAATGATGAAGTCTCAGTTTAATACTCATTTCTATAACTTTCACTGAAGACAAACAATGTATTCCTTTACTTTAACTGAAGATAATGCTGAAATGATCACCTGGCATTATTCTCTTCTCATCCTTAAATACTGTTTATACCATAGGTTTCACAATTTAATAATATAGGCAAGGTCAGAAAGCTGGGGATTTACACAGAATATTCTGGGCGCTGGAAAGGCCCATGCTTACGTGTTTATGCATTACTCATGAGCAATTTCTGATCTGGTGTAAGCTGCTGATGCGATTGGAGGCTGATCTACCACTCATCTTTTCTTAGATTTATGAAGTAATTTTAAAATAAGTGACGAATCGTCCCAGTGCGCTCAGCCCTTCCTTTGAATGACTTGTGTTCAGACTATAAATACAGAGATGAGTAAGAGTGTGTCTCTCCTCTACTGCCATGGCTACTGTGTGTTTGGACAACTCTTCTCAGATATCCGTTGTATCTGCACCATCAGCATCTCAGATGGAGGCAGTTATTATGTCACTAAGGCAATGCAGTCAAAGCAGAAGTGCTGTCATAGTTCTCCGCTGATCTCATCACGGTCTGTGTGCGTCATGTTCATCTTTCATAGATGATGCTTCCTTCAGCTGTTCAGGTGCCTCAGCCATTGTGAAATTACCTGTCAGGTTTTATGATTATGTCCTAATTATTGGCCAGAAGAGGGAGACAAATTGAAACCCCGACCAAAGTGCGTTTTATTTTCATATTGTGAATGATTGCTGCATGCAGGGGATTATCAATAGCTAAAATCAAGTATGTGGAAAGTCGAGACAGAGGCAAGGCAAGGCAAGGCAAGGCAAGGCAAGTTTATTTATATAGCACATTTCATACACAATGGTAATTCAAAGTGCTTTACATAAAAAAAAAAAATACAAAAATCATAAAAGCAAGTTTTTGAATTTGAATGAACTGTGAGCAAACTTAATAATTCACCAATGAATTGTGCACAGAACAGGATGCATAAAATTTGAAAATAAGGGTTGCATAATAGAGATATTTAATAATTTTGTATAAACTAATGTAACAATCCTGTATTAAGTGTAGAATATTTTAAATTAATATTTAATAATATAAATATATTAAATATGTACCTCTTTTTTTTCTTTTACGTTATTTATTTATTTTTTTAATTATTTATTAATATTTATTTAAAAGTAAAAATTTTTCCTGAAAGTGTGACCTCCTTCAGACTTGAAAAAATTCAAGGTCATGACCAGGTTAGTTTGCAGATTTTTGAAGGAAAATCTGAAGAAACACCTCCATGTGTTTGTGTTTTTGATTTTCATTTTATTCTTCTTTGTGTTGTTGTTGTCTCTGTGTACTGGTAGCTGTGACACCAAAACAAATTCCTTGTATGTGCAAACATACTTGGCAATAAAGCTCTTTCTGATGTGTTTTACGCACAAATTTGGCATGACCCACAGACTTCTCAGCAGACAGACTGAAACTTGTTTGACTTTATCAATCAGACTGACTTCAGTGGAAGAATGAAGTTGTTTTAGAGCAAGTTTTTACATGCGGATTAAAGATCACAAAGAGAAAGATTGTATAATTTACACTTGAAACAACTTGGTTTGATAAATCGTTCAGCAGAGCATGTGTGTAAGTAAATCCAGTGATTGTGATTTGATGTTGTGTCTTGTACTGCTCTTCTGAAGTGCGTGTCATGGTTTTGAAGAGGCCTGTGAGTGAGTTTGCAGAAGTGCTTGGCAGCTCCGTCTGTTTTCCGAGCCGGAGGATGAGTGCAGGAGCTCTGATAGGTTATTTTAGACCTCAGCTGCTGCTGTTGATGTTCTGTTGTGAATCTCCAGATGAACTGACCGGTCCGGCGCTGATCATCACATCACAACATATAGATGAGCACAGATGCAAAGCTGCAATCACAGTTTTAATGCTCCCAGCTCTTGAGAAGTCACATGATCACGTCTCCCAGTAAAAAGCATGCGAGGGAGAGGAAGAGCTCAGGTGTGGTGATGTTGAGGTTGGGATTGGAAGGACAGGGTGTGTCTGATTCAGGTGGATCAAAGGAGACGTACACACATTCCTCTCTGACAGACGTCCCTGCACACGCTCTCACACGCAGAGGGAAAGTTGGGATTGGGAGGCACTTTCACCGCTAATGCGGATTGGTTACACCTAACCCAGGAATGTGAGGAGTTACTGTTCTTAAAACATCAACCTCATTATCTTTAAAGATGAGCTTCAGTCTGATCTGTGATGTTCCAGATTGTTTCTACACTTCCAACTCTGCCTGTGCTGGAGGAGAATTTGGTTGCTTAACCCCATAAAGCTTAGTCAGTTCTAAAGCCTCTAAAACTTAAACCTGTCACACACAATCTGCTGCATGCAGTAAAAGGTGCTAACATCCACCTTCATCTCATGTATCACTTACTCTTGACGTCGTTTTTTTAGAAAAATCAGTGAGCCTCAAACAAGCGCATCAGGCTTTTAAGGAGGTTTCCTTTCTTCATCTCTCAATCATGATTGCATTGCATTATATGTTTTGATCATCAAACCATGCATTTAAATATCATCTCTCTGAAACATTATTGGAGATATAGCGTGGCGACTGGTATTTATAGCGTTTTGTGCAGGTAGCATAATTTTATGTAATTAACACCTATAAAGATCACATTTAAATTATATGCAATCAAAGTTGCATCTAAATTTTTGGACATGTAAATATCAGCATCTACATTTGATTGCATATTTTTGCTTAGTCTGAGTCTGGATAAAGTGTTTTCTATAGTCTCCATATCATTATATATGAGCCATAAAAGCCTGATGTATCAAATATGATGATATGCATTTTTTATTTTAATTTTATCTAAAGATTCCGTATACTGTTCTATTTCAAAAAAAAGATTTTTATTTTATTTATTAATGTATTTGTTATTTGTTTTGGTCAGGCTTTACAGGGTTCATTATCACACACCATACCAGTTCATTCTGACCAGATCACGTTTAGTTTTTCTCATCTGACCTCAGTTTAAGAGCTGTTTTGTGTGCATGTGGTTAATAGAGAGATCTGGGGTGTGTGCATGTTCATGAGGTTGAAAGATGAATACTTGATATTGATTCAAAAGCTCCATCATGCTTTGCTCTGCGCGTGTGAGGGATCATGAATGATTCGTCTTGTGCAGACTTGACTGTTGGAGTGAAGCCTGGTCCATATCACAGCTCTGGCCGAGAACCAAGCACACTCTTTTTTTTTATTTTTTTTTTTATGTCATTTAAGGGCAAGTTCATCTAAATATAAGGGTGTGCTCAAGGATATCACGTTTTGGATATCACGTGTCTCAAACAAAGCTCCTGAATATCATCAAAGGCTGTATTTGTATAACGCCATGCATGTTATGAGCTCACGTCTTATGGTTTGGCTCATTGTTAATCCAGCCAATCAGATCTAAGTATCAGCTGCTCTGTGAATGATGTTATGCCGTATGGAAACTTCTGGTGATCCTGTGGTATAAAAACACAATAAAAGAGCATCATATTAATGTGTCCTTGCAATCAGCAGAATTACTCTTTCTTTGTGGTTTAAATGAGATATTTTCAACATCGTTATATAATTAACCAATTGTTAAATTCTTATAACAATTACATACATGAATGAGCAACTACATCTACAATAAATAATCCAATTATCAGTTAACTATCAGTTAGTAAGCACTATAATTAAACAAGTACGATCAAAGCTAATATGAGATTATGTACTTGAGTAAATACAAAAGTAGTCAGTCAATATTATAAGGTAATATTGTGAAATATCATTACAATTTAAAATAGTTTTCTATGTGAATATACTCTAAAATGAAATTTATTTCTGTGATCAAAGCTGAATTTTCAGCATCATTACTCCAGTCTTCAGTGTCACGTGATCCTTCAGATATTTGCTGCTCGAGAAACATCTCTGATTATCATCGATGTTGAAAACAGTCGTGCTGCTTCAATATGTTTGTGGAAATTGTGATGCATGCTATTTTTCAGGAATTTTTCACAGTCTTTACTGTCACTTTTGATTAATTTAATGCAACCTTGATGCATTAAAAAAATTCCTAAAACATACATGCAGAAATACAAAAATCATTTGAACTTATTTAAGGTTACAAAACTTGAAATCACAGTAGGTAGGAAATATTTTAAGACATAGACTGAAGAAATGTAAATCATGAACAACAAAAGGTTGTAAATGCTAGGTGTTGGTAGTTTTTGTGTGCCACACCTTCATAGTTCTCCTGTATCAACAGACATTTAGACGTCTATAAAATAAAGGTGTCAGCTTCCATATCCGCTGAGGAATATCGTAAAACACTGCAAACACGTTCAAGTTCAGGCTGTTATAGTTACCTGCGAGCCTGAACAGGTTATCAAGTGAGCAGCTTCTCAGAGCTTATGGTGTGGGTCTGTTCTGATGATGAGCGCCATCCTCATCTTCTGCTCTAGGTTTATGTCTTTAAGAAATGAGCAGAGCTTCTTGTATCTATTAGTCTTTCTCTTTCTATTTTAAAAGAAATGCAGTGTTGTTTTCAGTGTTTTACTGTAGTTTTCACAGTAGATTTGCAAGTAACACATTCAGTTTTGAAGTCTGGTCTCCCGGTTGGATGCTTGCTGAACAAACTCAACAGCCGTCTATTTGCTGTCAGGAAAAAATATCTAGTTATAACTTAGATTAGAGACAACCCCCTTCCTTGAAAAGATGGCACAAGATTATTAGGCAAATGATTCCCTTAGAACTCCTGACTACTGAAGCTTTTTCTCAAGTTTGGACTCCATACCTGGATTTTCTTTAAGTAATATTTTGAGTTTTGGTATGTCATAGTGTACTTTATTTATTTATTTATTTATTATCATCATCATTATTGTTATATATTTAATTTATTTTTTTGTAAAAGCTGGGAATCGTTTTTTGGTCTGTTTATGTTTATGTTATAAGTGGTTGCAATGCTGATGAAAAAGATGCAATAACTGAAGTCTGGTAATTGTTTATTAAGAATTTTGAAGGTATCTAGTTTAGTGATATAAGGTGCTGGTTGAGCATGATCACATAAGCACACACTCATGCGAACGAGAATAAAGATTTTTATATTCTTATAAAGAATATTCTTTGTGTATGGCTGTTGATTGTGCAGCCTCTGGTTATGTATTTTCCTGGGGTTGGTTTGGACTGCGTGTGTAGACCTGAGCGGCCCATCCCAGAGCCTCACCCTGCCTCGCTGGCACATCACTGCCTCTCAGTTAGTCATACTTGCCCAACCGCTCAGGTATGCCTCAGTGGTTAATCATTAGAGAGGCGTATACAGTATATGTGTGTGCGATTATTGGCATGAGTAGTTATAGAGCATGATTATGTAATCCTCTTCCTGTAATGGCTCTTGTGTGCAGCTCTGTGCACTCGTTTAGCGTGAACTTACACAACTCTCAGCCACTCTTTTAACGCTCTTCCTGTTGCGTTATTCTTCAGAGAGTGTGATGATTTAGTGTGTGTTTGGAGAGGGTGTGGGATTCTAGATGAGGCATGCTGGCGGACACACCTTCCCACTCACTTTCCCTGATTCCACTCCTTCTTCTTCCTGCCTCCGCTACACCAACATGGCAATTTAGTACAGAGGCGGAGCTAAGCGTATCCCGCAATGCCCTCCAACCTCCATGTCTCTGTTCAGTCAGAACAAGAGCAGGCCCACAACCTGTAGCTCGCGGCATCATTTAGACGAGCTAAGACATGGACGGCAGGAGCTGAGCAGAAAGAAAGCAGAACAGGAACATTGCAGCAACTTTTCATTTGGACAAGTGAAGATAAGGAGCTGTGGTTTGTGACTCTGTGTTAGCGTGACGTAGAGGAGATGAACAGTCAGCAGAGACGGAGGGAATACTCCACCGACAGCCTGGAGAGGGACAGGATCCCTTCAGATGACTTACACTATCAGGGAATGCTGAAAGCCTTGGAAGGCAGGAAAGGTACTTAGGAGAGCTGTCTGATGCACCTGCTCGTGATGGAAGAGATATTTCTTCTTTGTAGAAGTCAGGTCACTACTTACTGTTTTGTGTATGAACTTCACAGGCTTACATTGAAACACATCTTTGATTTTTAGCAGTGTTCTGGTTTTGGAAGCATTTTTAGGTAGTGTTTAATTTAGATAAATAACTTTGTAGCAACATGTCAACTTATTCTACTAACGCTAACTTAACAGTCTACTAACAGAGTTAGCTGACATGTAGGGAGCAGAATTTCTAAAGTGGAAAAGTCTAACACATTCATAAAACAAGATCAATTTAATTGGGAGGTGAAACTGTCAGATTAATATTAAAGCAGAAATAGAAAAACTATTTCATTCAGGTATTAATTCAGTTTATTTCATTATATATTGTCTGAGAAAAAGAAAAATAACATGCAGATTTGCTTTCTAAATCAATGTATCTTATTTGATATGAGATCTCATTATTAAGAAACTACATTTAAGTCTTACAATATGTTTAGTTTTTAGTAAAAGTGTTTGGTAATACTTAATTTTAGGGTCTCTTAACTAGTTGCTTATTAGCATGCATATTACCAGAATATTAGCCATGTAACTAAGTACATATTAATGTCTTATTCTACATCCCTACATATCTAAATTGAACAACTACTGCACTAACTATTAATGAGCAGCAAATATGAAAATATGAGAGAAAAGTCATAGTTAATAGTGAATAAGTGTTACCTATTTTAAAGTGTTACCAAGTTTTGAAGTTATTTAGTAAAGCAGCAAACTACTTAAGGTTTATCACTTCTGTCGTTGCTCTGCCCAGGTGCCTTTAAATCACATTATAAACGCTTCACACAGAAGCTGCCTCACCTGACCAATATTTAAATAGATGACATATATATATATATATATATATATATATACCAGTGTATAATGAGTTGAGTGGGACTGAGATGACATTCACTGTTTATCACATCCTGCACCTGATTGGCTCGTTCTGTGTCATTAGCAAACAGTACAATAACACTGGATAAAATGTAATTTTCTAGATAAAACATGAATGTTCTTGCATGCCTCACACACCCCGGAGGGCAGGAGTTGTGCGCTGAATCACAAGGGCGTTGGTTTAAACATTAGCGCTGTAACTGCATACATGTGAGAGGATAGAGAGCAGTGACGGTGGTCAAAGGACGAAGGTCAGCTGACGACCCCCGTAAAGCTTCTCATGATTACCCCCATCATCAGCCGCAGCAGGACTCTTCAAACACTAAAGGGAAGTCTTACATTAATGACAGGTCAAGGTTTATTGCCTCCACCCATGATAGTCACCATAGCAAGCGATATTTCACAATCGTCTGGTCATACTCCACCCTTCAGAAGCAGAAGTTCTGCGGGTCTGAATCAGCTGTTCCCTCCACATTCAACAATTGCTGGGCGTTTCAAAGCACTCTTAATGTTGCACGGCAAACAGTTTCAATTGTATATTGTTTAACGCATTGAAGTACTTGACCAAATTGCATTTAATGGAGAACATTTGATTCCACAGAAGCATGAATTCATTGGAGTGAAGTGTTGGGATTTGACTGGACAAGCCATTTAAGTTGTGCATTAGCTCATTTATTTCTTTGAGATGGCTTGATATTTGATTCTTATCTGTAAACGCTTTTCAGTCATTGCTGCAAAATGGCATCATTGGATGTCCTGTGCTCCTGATGCAATTGGTTTAGATTTGGTATTGTGATCAGGCTAATTCTGTCTGAGATTTGATTAGAGTTTATAGCAGTTTTATTCTTGCACTTGCTGCCAGAAAGTGGTGTATTGAAATCTCCATCTATTTCACTACGCAAATATTTCATATTTCTTTTAATTTGAAAACTAACCCTGCTCTTTACAATACATAAGGCGACCTTAATTACTATAAACTAGCATTAAATACCTGCAAGATAATCAGTTTGCTGTGTTACTACATGTTGTCCAGAAAAAAACTTTGCTAATGAGATTGGGTACGGTTAGGTTTGGGAGTAAGGTTTTGTGGTAAGAGTTGAGTTACAGCGAGGAATAAAGTTAACAGTGTAATGACACGTTAAATAAGTACAAGTACTTTTAAATGTAATTGCAATGCACCAACATGCGTGTATCAAGTGGTTAAGTGCACAGTAGTGTAACTAAAGCCAACTAGTTACTAATTTGTCTTATTTTGCACAGGTATATTTATAGCAATAGTCAAAAAATGCATTGTATGGGTCAAAATTATAGATTTGTCTTTTATGCCAAAAACTATTAGGATATTAGGTAAAGATCATGTTCCATGAATATATTTTGTAAATTTTGACCATAAAAATTAAAAAACTTAATTTCTGATTAGTAATATGCATTGCTAAGAACTTCATTTGGACATGTTTAAAGGTGATTTTCTCATCCTGCATATATATATATATATTTTGCACCGAAGATTCTAGATTTTTAAATAGTTGTATAGATTTCAGATTTAACCATAAATGTAAGCACGCTGCTTTAAATGACTCTGCAGTGCTTTGCAAGTTCTCCAGTAATGATGACAGATGAAGTGCAGGTACTTTGTGTTTGTCGCTGCTGCAGGAACATGATTCTGCAGGCTGTGGGTGTGTCTGCGGTGTTGGGTTAGTCATGAGTGATACACACACTTAAGCTCTGCTGAATTTTCCCAGCCTGAGGCCTTACGATGCATAGCGTTTTCTTCCCTCCGAACCTGGCCTCAGTCTTTACTTGACAGCAGAGCGGTCTAGACATCTCCTGCGGTCATTACTCTCCAGCTTTACCTGGTTTCTCACATGGGTGTGTCTCGGGGGTGCTGAGTTTTAATAGTTTGGTAGGAGGTGTGCAAAAAGAGCTGATTTAAAACCATTCTTCAGTTTTCATGCGTTTCACTTCTCTCTTCACCTGCAGTTTGGCGGTTTCTTTATTAAACAGTCTGGTTGTAAACACACACACACGCTAGTGGTTTCATCAGTGTTGTTTTGGGCTGATTGTAACAATTAAATCAACAGATCAATGATTGAAAAGCATCACAGAGACAGTATTGCACTTTCCAGTGAAATTAATAAACCTGTAAATTGCTTAATAATAGGGATTTAGCATTAAACATCAAAGCACTATTTTAATAATCAGCAGTATTTAATGAAAAAAATGAAATCCCTTCATATCCAGACATTTACTCTTAAAATTACTGAAGTGTGTTGAATTTTCTTGTTCTTTGTGTTTTCGCAGATGAACGGGACAGAGTGCAGAAGAAGACTTTCACAAAATGGGTGAACAAACACTTAATAAAGGTACCTTTATGTTCATTATTATTCATTGCAGTTTTCAGGGTACTCATCCATTCATGTTTAAAATGTGATTTTAATGCTATTTGATTATCATTTTTGCAAACAAATCCAATGCAGCTTATTATACACTTTCGCAGTAACAGAAGTCCATGAATCAACCCTTACAGAGTTTAAACTTACAATGGCAGATGTGATCAAGATCTTATTCATGACTGTTGGTAAATGATATATCATAATATAGTTTTAATAGGAAAAAAATATAATTTGTACAGTAAAAACTAAAACATTCTCACGCATATTTAAGACAAGTTAACCATACAAAAACTGTTTAACTGTTTGATTTAATAGGTGATGTTTTAATATCACTGAGTTATAGTTTTATAGTTTATAGTCATCAAGTTTTTTTCCCTAAGTATGTCTTGTAAAATTTTATTTCAGTTTTACTTACTTTAGTAAATCAAGTTGAGGGTGGAAAAGCTAAAAAATTAAACTATTTTAAGCAACATATTTTTTATGGCTTTAATTTTAGTTTTAATTTCAGTCATCCAAAAACAATCATATTCAGAACAGTGTGCGAGTATCTTTTATGTTTTATTGCACTTTAATGACGTAAATTAAATGTCTTTAGGAAAAAAACACATGATCTTTTATTACAGTGCTACACTGTAAATTCATGTGAGCCTAATTATGATGGACAGATAACACTGGTTGTTAAATTTCTACCAGTTTATCATATCTCCCAGTGTATTGCTCACACATACCACTACTATTAGTTAGCAGGGCAATTTTTAACCTCTATGTCACAACACCCAGTTTAGAAACTAGTGTACACTAGTTTAAAGCCTCTTCTACTTGGGGAGACACAACAGCTGCTGGGCTGAACATGATTTCTGTTTCTATCCGTTTCTTTTAGTTAAGGACAGATATTTGTAGAGAAGCAGACCATATCCTGTCCACACGTGTTATAAATCTACTCACAGCTCGTTTATCTTCATCTAGTCTAAAGTGTCCAGTATTAGGCAGAAATGGGGTGTGTTGAAAATCCAAACAAAAGATAATGAAAATGTAGCGCCAGACAAGACTGGGAGTTATTAGCTCTCGTTCAAATCAATCAAGCCTGTTCATTCACCCCAGAGGAGGCAAAACACCAGACCCCCTCAGAACAAAAGAGTTGATATAAGACAAACCTGCATGTCAACAACATCTGGATTCATTTTGCAGCATGCATATCATATTCAGGGTATAAACACTTGTCAGTTCAGTCAACAGTAGCACATGTGCTGCAGATGTTTGACTGGGTTTAACCCTTCAGCAGCATTAGATAACATAGAGATCGCTCTGATTTAAAGCCCTTTATCTGTCATTAAACAACTTTTTTGCTCACATCTTTGGTAAAAATTACAGATCAAACGAACAGCTGTTTTAGGCTTAATTCTGAATGTAATCTCATCTGTAGATTATGTTTGATTTCAATGTTTTTTCTCATTTATTGTGACCCTTTATTAACGTTTTCACAATAAATCTACGTATACAAGTGAAATTATTATTATCATATAAACTGTACGTTATATTAATTATATGCAAAAATATATACATTTATCTCATATGTAACTCTTTTTTTCTAAGTGATTTTATGATGTGCATCCAGAGCACATATATCTTTACTTGGCAGCAAATGTACAAACACTGAGTATTTCTTCAGTCTTTATACCATCAAATACATGCCCTTATTTGATAATAATCTAGCTGACACATCTATATTTGCTGACTGAATGTCTGAGTTTGACCTTCACAAACACTTAGAGATCACAAAAACAGTTTGCGCTGTGGTTTGTCCCTGTCATCAGCTGTTATCTAGCACTTATTAAATGCTGCTATTACTTTCTGCTGATTGAGCAGAGTATGTGTGAATGAGGAAAACATGGGCTAATGGTCTAATATATGGAGATAGATGTACAAACGAGACGTATTACACTATAATACCCCCGTGCATTGCTTAGGTCTGGATTGGTGTGTTGCCAGTGTGTGACTGGAACACAGACTGATATAATAGTCATTGATTGTGATGAAATTCATTGCAATCATAAATTGAATGCATCGTGCACTTTTAATGCATCAACAGAGACCTCTAGTGGCTCAAAATGAGCTCTGTCTGGTTTTCACTTCACTCTGACCTTTTACTTTCAGTTAGATGAATGGATGTTTGTATTAAAGAAAAGAGGCTGGAGGTTTTATTCACTTGATTTTATTGTGCAGAGCTTCAGAAGTATTGCCGATCTGGCTCATCTTCAGTAGCTTCTGTCTATTGTCCCTTCCTTGTCTTTTTTTGTCCAGCTTACAAATGCTTTATATTAAGACTTTTAAAATGCATAAAAAATAGTTACATTGATATTACACTTTAGAAAGGGCTTTTCTGAGTATTTGTTATCTGATATTGAAATAAGCCTACAAATTTCAGAAAATTAGTGTTCCTCAAAATATAACAACATTTAACCAAAAAAGATGTTACGTTTCTAGGATGGAAAAAGAAATCATTTACTCACTCTCATGTCAACCGCTTTGATTTTTCTGTGAGTTATTTGGCAAAACATCCAAGCTGCTTTTTCCATACAAATCAAGTGCAAGCCATGAACAAAAACTACCATCAGTGGTTCATATGAAGTGTTCTTGTAATGTGAAGGCTTTACAGTCTGGACTTTCTGCTGTGTATTATTTTTTGATTGTGGAAAAAGATAAATCGCAGGTTTTGAACATGATAAAAGCAGAGTATAGTAAAATAACTGATGTAGCTGATTTCATGATCAGATTTGACATTTCACTAGGCTTAATGTTGTCCCTCATCACTCAACTTTCACTTTTATCTGCCATTTCTAACCGATGTAACTCCATTCATCTCCTCTCGTCCAGCACCCGAGAGCGGAGGTAGGTCCATCTGTCAGCGTGTCCCAGCAGGCTCTGCTCTCTCACACGCATGCTCAGCTCTTCTGCCATCAGCAGGAATGTAGTAACAGGCTCACAGCTTGAGCTTGAAATGGCGCATTAGTTGTAGTCTCATGCACTGCAGCAAAGGAAGAAAGGAAATGCAGCAAAAGCACTGCCTCAGCACATGTCCTGCGCATGATCATAAAATCCTGTCATCATTCACTCACCTGTCATGTTCTTCCAAACCCATGAGCTGCTTTATTTATCTATTTATTTATTTTGTCCCTCCTGGAACTTGACAGATTTGATTGTTATTATAGTATAAAAATAAAGATTTGCTTGGAAACAGGGTTAAATAGTTAAACTAAAAATAGAACAATACAAAACTGGAAATAAATTAAACAATCTTGTTTTATTTCATATCTCATTTTAATGTACTAAAACAACTAACTAATATAACAAATACACATTAAACTTAACAGACATTAAAAAAAGGCAAGCAAAAAATTGAAAACCAAAAATAATGAACAATAAAAATCCTGCGATATTGATCAATGATACTAAATTAACACTGATCTGAATGTGTTGGCAAGAACATAAGGGTGAATAAATGATCACAGAACTATCACTTTTTTGTGAACTGTACCTTTAAGGATTTTGAAGCGAGCTGCAGAGAGCAGTGCATGCTGATAGAGCTGCATGATAAATACTGCACCTGAGGAAGCCCTGTCTGTCCTTCAGAGAATCTGTTTTTATTATTGAAGCTGAGATCTGACTCAACAATGTTTTATAAACCAACTGTACAGGGACCGAGTGGCTGATTTAAAAAAGGAGAAAACTTCAGAATTTAATTTAAACTCTGTCACTCAGTAAATCATTGGAAACAGATCTTTTTTGACGTGAGGCAGGTGAGCCGCTCTTCTGCCTGCAGCCATGCATTGCCCTGTCCTGTACTCACTGAGCAAAACCACGCAAATAAATCACTTTGAATTCAGTCCTTTTTCTCTCTTAACAAGAGACATACATGCTTGTGTTTACAGTCCCTGCTCGAGCTGCCCAGTTTTTACTACTTCAGATACCCAGAAATGATAGTTT